>JAYMTP010006872.1:0-11601 GCA_036897365.1 Geranium brycei | reverse complement strand
GTCAGGCGAGTCCTAGTCGGAAGCAGGTTTGATATAGCCCTCCAGATAAAGATTTTTATCTTTGGTGGGGCTTGCAACTTCCACACTTCTCTCCAACAACTCCCTTGTGCCGGCGAGGTCCAGATAGACCCAATCTGACATAGGGCTTGATATGCGCTTTTGACGGAGTATTCTCCTGACTTGTCCGCATCCCATTAATTATTTGTGAAGGATTATAATAATTTATTATATTTATTAAGGTTTTTAATAAATAAATCATTTTTTAATGTGAACTAATCAAATCAGGTTAGATCAATAGGTATAATTTGAACATTCCAATTTAAGTCTATCTCTCTAATTATACAAAAATATTAATATGCTCATAACTTTTAATACGAATTAGTTATTCCAAGGAAAGACATATTTGTCATTTTACATTTAATAGTAGAGTTTCTTGTTAATTTTTTATTTGCTTAAAGTGATCTATAGAGTTAAAAAATTTTTAAGTGTTCCTAGTTAATAATTGTATTTATCTAAATGTACTTCTTGAGATATTTACCCTTCTATTTATTTAATATTTAAAATTGATGACGTAAATTGTTACCCTTAGTCGTGTAATCTTGTGTCTTATCCCAATCCCTCGGCCCATTTAAAAATTCGGAAGTTTAACAATAAGTCAATAAATATATTTTTTTTAAGTTGAAAAAGATAATATTTTTTTATTTTTAAAATATTTTAAATACAGGGGTATTTTCGACATTTAATAAAAATTCAAAGTTAAACAGTATATTTTCCATCTGTTTTAACAGCGTTAGGGTGAAATGACACATAAAAATAGTTTTCCGTATTGAACTAACTCTTAAAATAGTTCACCGTAGTGATATGAAAATGTGTCATAGTTCACCGTAGTGAACATGAATTATCCCAATTTAAAAAATTCATCTATTAAGGGGTAGTTCAATCTTTTTGACAAAATAAAAATAAAAATCTAATAGAGACTAACAAAATGACTTACGTTGCAAAATTTGCAAATTTAGGGTTCCCACAATACTAAAAAAAATTTTAGGAGTAGTTAGGTGAAAAATCGTCAAATTTTAAGTAGTCAAGTGACATTTTTCCTAATTTTTATTTTAACTCTAAGTGACTTTTTCTCCGGATAGACATCATTTTGTTCTGTTTGTTCAAGTGATTAATTTGGAAGTCTTTGACTTAAATAATAAAATGTCAAGTCTGGTGAATTATTTTTGGTAATATGTTAAGGACAAAGATTTTTCCGGTCTGTTTGTTTCTACCTTATTGTATAAGCAAATTGCAGAGACGAGTGTTCGAGGCTTGAGAATTCAAAAGTTATTCTTGTTAAGGATAAAGATGCTAAGGAATCTTATTGTGACAAAAATATGGTAAACCAATCACCGTTGAACCAAATGATCAGCACTTGTCTTCTCGGGGCTGCCCTAAAATTCTAGGGGCCTTAATCGAAAATTCATATTAGGCCTTAAATTTTTGTAAAAGAAGACAATACTCCAATTTTTTTTATTAATTAAGTCAAATAAACTATACAGAATCTATCGTGTATTGCAATGTCAACGTCATATTCGTCTTCTTACTCAAAATTTTATATAATCCAATTTGTTTTATAAAGAGTCATCCAATTTTTTTATTTTGTTATAAAAGTCATCCATCGAGTTTATTATATAATTGTATGTGTTTGGGGCCTATTTTGACTGTAGACCTTAAGTGGTGGCTTCACTCGCTTAATAATAGAGACACCCCTATTATCTTCTATAAAAAAAAAACCTAAGTACTTAATCTTGGTTGGTCTCCTGAGCACAAAGACATGCTACATAACAAGTGCTTATGCACATTACGCCAAACTATTGTTGCAAAGGCATGTATGTGTAGCGTGGAGATTTTATTTATCTCAAATATTTTATATTAGATTAATTACGATTAATTTATGTTTCAAGTCATTCCACGCCTTGACGCTCTCGAAACCAATTGGAGTTTTTTGAAAGAAAATTTTGAAGTCTATCAGTGTTATACCAAGGTGTCTGAGTTTTTGTCGTTGTATCCATCGAAAATCTAAAGATTTGTAGGTAAAGAAATAATTCATTACATTGTCTTTAGAAGTCGATTTCATTTTCATGTATGTGCATGATGAATGGAAGAACTTGCTGAAATCGAGTGCATTACCTAAGGATAAATGGAGGAGAGTGGAGATTCTGAGGAGCTCTTCAAAAGGGTCATAGCGGCCAATGTTCTCCAATAAGGGGATATCATACAACTTAGTGTCCGCTGCACATGACTAGCCCACTGTTCAAAATTTGATGTAACTCAGATTTTATTAAGCACTAGTTTTCATGCACATGTTATAGTTTAGTTGGTATTAGAAATAGGAAATGGATGTGTTTTGGATGCAAACCGTTGCGTTAGATTGATTTTAAGGCCACAAGTCATTTTCTTGTCGGATACAAGTTTTTGTACATTTCTGAGGGTATAGTTGTTCCCAGATGGAGGGTATTCGAATTTACTTACCGTTCATATCCTTCTTCAAGCAATTTGATAGATTTTTGTGGACTAAAGCGTCGTGTCACGGGCTGAATACTTCCCTTAGTATTTTGTAGTACGTGTGACACTTAGATTTTATTCGCACCCCGTGTGCTTGCCTAAGTCAGCTTGACTCTCGCTATCTCAATAGCAAGACCCTTGTGCGGAAGCTAGAACCCGAACCAAGATGGAAAGATTGTGGGAAAATTTCCAAAGTGTTTTACACACACTTGAAAAGAGAGGATTACAAGAGTTTTACAATGTTTAGAATTCTTGGGTGCTTTACAAATGAACCTATGTATACTATTTATACTTGAACTAACCCTTAATGGACGATCAAGATATACTCAAATGGATGGCTCATATTTACTCTCTAGATCCATCCTTACATTATCCTTAAATTATCCTAAATATTTATATTTTTATGTATAATCTAGAGAATTCTTTTGGAAATATCGTATCTATGATATTTCAAGGATGATTTTAGTCTTGGGTGGTTCTTCAACCTTCTAAAAAGTTCCGCTCAAGACATATTAAAAGTGGGTCATTTAGCCTAATTGGGCCGTAAGGCCCAATCAGGTCAGGCCTTCTGGCTAGTCCAACGTGCATCCCCATCCACGGATATGCCCAAACCCATTCAAACTCATCTCGATGGCATCCGTGACGACCGTCCTCGGTCGATAACATGTACGGATATGGGCCCGTTCTTCTGGTCCGTGACAGTCGGGTTTTAATCCGTTGTATGAATTTTTCGTACCGAGGGTTCAAATCCCTCTCTTTCTCTTTCCGTTGATGTTTTGATTTTTTTTCTTCATCTTTTAGAACTTGAATAGTTTAATAGAAAAAGAAACAAAAAATATATAATTTGCTTATATATTTATATCTAGGCTTGTTAAGGAAAATAAGAAAGTGAAAGTGGCATAGCCACTTAGACAATAATCATGACATGGACAAATGTATTTTCAAATGGATTAACATGTTAACTGTTAACATTATGAGCTCAAGATCATATACCAACTTATGAAAAGCAAAGCCTGTCTGTTAATGGTTGCTCTGAACATGTTTAAACAACGATACTGAAGCAAAATTTCCTGCAGCAGGCACTTGTCAATAATGAAGTCAAGTGGCATCTCAAACATAGTTGATAACCCCTATCAATGGTCTCTCACATTGTCATTGACACTATTACCACAAAAAGTCCAAGCAAACTCTCCCACCAGAAGCATTTGCCAAAGTTACACCATCTCGGCCTTGGTTTGTCAATCCCAATGTTGAGTTGAGAAGTATGGGACATTTTGAAATTGTTAATTTAGACACCATGTGTGTCATAGCCTTCCTGATAATAATTATTCCTCTCAAGTACCGTAGCTTCTATATTTACTTTGTTAAAAATCAATGGAGATGCATAGGATAATATAGTGTGAATTAAAACCCAATAAGGTATAAGGTCAGTCCTCTTCCGCTTACACATAACCTAACAACATGATCTCTTCCAACTTAAACGAGTTCCGACTTACTGGGCACAAGTACGACGGATGTGGCAACTCCGGCATGGTTTTTTCTTGGAGATATGAGAAAGTACGGGATCAAGAAGTCATCGATCGGCCCACTCGAGCTCAAGAACACCAACGAAAAGACCCATGTTCTCGACGTCGGCCACCGTCGTACTTGTGCCCGGTCAAGTAAAGTTCGTTGACGGAAAGAGGATCAAGGTCGATTCCGTCAATCTGGCCACCGGATACCGCAACAACGTCCCTTGTTGGCTCTGTTTCTTGAATGCTTTGTTTCTTGAATTTAATAAAAAAAAATGTTAGAGTCGAAGGAGATTGCATATTTGACATTTTGATTGTCCTACATAAAGTTTTAATATTTTTTAAAGAATAAAAATGAAAGAAGGAGAGTGTTGTTTAGAAGCTTCCTTTGTCTTATGAAAATTTGAACTTTTGAGCGTTGCCGGAGACTTCGGAAGCTCCGGTGACGGCCACGGCAAGTCTCCTGGCAGCGGCGAGGAGGTCGAGGCTGGCCGGCGAAGTCGGTCAGAGGTCGGAGACGAGGCCGACGAAGGTTGAGCCATGGTTGATCGGAAAAACTCTCAAAATCCTCACAATGACATGGTTTTAAAATTTTAAAGTTTGGCTAAGGGTTTTTCGTCTTTTTGCTTAAAAGATTAACATATTCATTCCAAAATTCTAGATATCCACTTTTGAATATGAACGTAACCAGGTGTTTTCTAACCTAATTTGGGAGTAGCCATTTGTTTTTTTTCCTTAAAAAAATCGACAGTCTTTCGAAAATTTATAAACAACCCGAGAGTATTTTAACCTCTTTTGTAAAAAAAGATTATTAAAAAACCAAATTTATACTCTGGTGCATCAAAGTTAACGGTGTTTGTTTTTTTTTGAAGAGAATTTTTTGTGAGTTAGTTGTACATAAGCTTACTATTATCGGTAACACCCTTAATCTTTATTAGAAAAACAAATACTACATATTATAGACTTACAAATGTGGATCCCTTCAAGGCTTTGGCTATCAATTCCTTGCAATTGTACATATTGTGCACAAATCTACATAAATTTGAAGCAAATCTGCTCCCGTGTAGAATTTTCACGAATAACCACTCCATTTGATCTGAAAAAATTACTGAATATACAGTTCGTGAATGAACAAGAAGAGAGACATAATATAAGGTTATACGTACACACACAAAGCTACCTAGGCACACGAGTAATAATATATCTTCCCTTCTCTAAGTCATATATCGTCTTTAATTGTGGTTTCCGCCATTGCAGCACAAGGAAGACAGCAAGCGCGGCTATTAAAAGAAAAGCAAACAATAAGTACATGATCGAACCGTTTCTAGCAATTTGGCCCAGGTTGTCAGATTCTGAGTCTCGGTGATCTGACATTGTCTCGAGGATGAAAGCTCCCACTGTCCAGTCAAGGGGAATGCTTCCAGTGTGGTTTGAAAATCCAACCCTGCACGTCATTATGCTCGTCTCAAGTCTTGGTACTTAGATAAAATAACACGGGTATTGAAGTAATGCAAGAAATACGTGTAAGGAAATGTGTTAACAGACTTCAGTCAACAAGTGCATTTCTCACTTCCCGGACACTTTTTTTATCAGCAAGTTGTGTACTAAGATTTGGACTCGACTATGATATATGATGAAGATGAAGCAAGAGAGCACAAAACTGATAGTTCTTAAGGGTACTTAAGATTGATGTATCAATAATGGGCTCTATAAGAAGTCAAGTGACAGAGACTTTTCTTCTACATAAGGGAGGTCTTGAGTTTGATACTTGACACACCCAATTGCTGGGGGAAAAATAAACTTCATTTCATCGTATTCACACATCACCCATTTCACGTTGTTTATGTTTATTACGAAGTAATACTCCAATGGTTCTTATTGGCAAACAATTGTGTAAGATCCTTATGAAAACACTTTGGAGAAAACAACCCAAATCGGGGACTAATCAGACAAGTCGGGGATTTTTTAGAACATTGACATTGCTCATTGGTTTTGATCAACAACCCAATGGAAAAGGCAATAAACCATGCCAAAGTTCTAAAAACCAGACATGAGGTAGAACTAGAAACTCCCCTTGGCCTGTTCCAAGATTTTCCCAACGATTTTCTATATCGGACCACCTTCTAGTTCATGGCATAACTATCCAGTTCAATCGAGTTTTACAACAGACGCATGCAGGCATGAATGATTGCAAGTGTAGGAATTCAGAAAACACCAGTGACACCTAAACCATATTTCTAATCTCACAGAGAGAATGTCAACTAGAAAGTTTACCCAAGATCTTCTAGACTTTACCCCCATTTTGATCTATAAGAAAAACTGTAAAATATTTAAGGATATGAAATATCAGCATTTTGTTAACTTCACTGACAAGAACATTACCTGCTATCATCCACAGCAATGCCAAGACTCTTATGCAGAAGTGCCACCATATACGCAGAAGAGAAACAATGTCTCAACAAATCCATATCATCAATTCCAGGATGCAGATTTTTCAGTTTAAACCAATCATTTTCACAGTAGTGCTTTCCAGCTGCCTCCAACTCAAACAAAGAAGTCCTAGGAACCAACCCAAAAAACTGTAGAAGGTTTAGTGAGAAAAATATAGAAGGCGGTATACCTCAATTAAATATGTGTGTGTGTGAGTACATACATCGATCTAAGTGAATGAAGTTTCAATTGCTTTTAACATTTGCTTTAACTTTTTTCTTTTGTTCAGCAATATTGCCATTTACAAGATTCGGACCATGGCCATTGGGCCAATGACAAGAACTTAATCCACTTGGCCAAGTAGGCCTTGGTAGTTATGCGTCAACTTAACTTTCTATACAAACAACTTCATTTTTTCCATTATAAGCTCTTTGATTAGTTTTCATATGAGATCATTCATACTTGAAACAGACTTCAACTATCAAACATGTTAGCCATGAACTAAAAAATCACACACAATTTTACAGATAATTTAAGTATACATCAATATGGTGTGTAACTAGGGAGCTTTCTGGGAGAACTACAATGGAAGAACTTATGTTCTATAACCCTTTTCTTTTTTTTTCTTTTATCTTCCACATTTTCTCCATTATCACATCTCTTCAAACTCTTTTCATATAGAAAGACTGCTCTTTAAAATTGTCCCAAGTGAAACATGAAATAGAAAGACTCAAGTTGGATTTTCCTATTCTATGTATACTAGCATGAGTTTAAACACATTTACTATTGAGCAGTCATAAGAAAAATACTAGACCCTTAAATCAAACAAAATAAAAAAATCAGATAAAACAGATTGCTCAACATCTAAATACATATAATATTAAGGTTTCCAAACCTCAGAAGTAAAGAATAAGTTGTTCGGAGGAACATGCTTCCCTTGTAACTGTGGAAAGAAAGATGAAGCAATTCTACAAGGAGGATGCAAACATTTATCTGCAGGAGAAATAAAGAATTATCGCTTGATATGTTTTCACATTGGTGACTGGAAAAAATGAAATTAGGTTCAAAAGACATCAACAAGGAGTAGGAGATAATAAAGAGCATGCATATGTTTGTGTGTGCTTACAAAAGGAAAACATTTCAATAAATAATAAGACGGTAGCCAAGCAGTCATCCTGCACACACAAGTTTTGGCTATCAGATTAAACACTAAACCACTTATATAAGGTATAATCTACTAAAGCAAACTACCCAGGTAAGGTCCTACTGACCCTCATAGCTCAAAATACCTAGTACTAACAATATAGATTATTGACCAAGGCCCAGTAGGCCAAATGTTTAAGAGTTTAGTTTCCTCATAAGGTCTTAGGTTCAAGCCTTGCGGGAGGCAGTATTGCTGATGAAAGGTGTACATTATTGACGTCAGATACCTAATATCCAAGGAAGATGTTACAAATCACCAATAAATCAACTATCACTGATTGGCCAGTTGTTTCTGTTAACATTATATGCTCACACCACACTTCAAATACCTGTAAATGGTGGGATTGTATGAGATCAGTTTAGTGCGCAATTAACTATATTGACAAGCCTTCGGGTATTAATAGCAAAACACACATTAACAGTCTTGCAGCATATCTAATACTTTTTGCCGATCTATCTTGTAAACCTTGATCAGCATGAGTCTATGAACATCACCATAACCTCCTTTTGCAGATTCCATATAAGCAAATAGTAAAATCCATTTTATCTACAACATACAACTTACTGGGCATGGCACATCTCAGTTCATTTGATCAAACTAACATTTTACGTTTTTGTAGTATTTTTTTGTTATTTAATGCAATTTGCTTTCTTTAAAAAATAGCATTACCTCCATTTGTTTAATAATACTAATTAATATGTGCAAAATACCCCAAACTTAAACAAGAAGAATTGCAATTTGTCTAGAGAAGTATTACAAAAGTAACACTGAATCAAAATACAACACATACAACAAGATTATCATATCTGGAGAGTGTAGGAATTTGCAACCTTCTATTCTCGTCAACAATGCTAAAGCTTCAGATCTGCATGCAGAGAAGTTCCCAGCAGGATGGGACGTGAACAGATTTGCATGACTTGAATTCTGTACTGGCTCATATCCTCTAGGAATGCAAGGATTACTAGTAAGTCCCTTGCTAGAAGTTGAAACTGTATAATCAAGCAAATGGTCTTTAAGACAATCAGCAATGGTTCAGTTACATCGGTAAAATCTGAAATGAAAATTTGAATATGCATGACACAAAGTTCTGATGAAGACTCATGAATGCAAGTCACCGTAACGCTGAGCTACAACCATGCAAGATATGTTCTAAGGCCAATAATAATCATGCTTATGTTCTTAAATTTAAGATATCACATCAACAAGGAGTAACGCTAAAGCAGCTTAGGTTTAGCGAGCACATGGTTTGCTTATATAATCTTTGAGAACCTCTATAAGTATGTAGCATGATTACAGACTACGGCGAAAAGATATGCTCCTGGAAATGATTTTTTCTTATAAAAATCATTCAAGGTAGAGTAATAATCAATATGCTTCTGGGTGATAAAGTAATACACAAGCAGTAAAAAACCAAGCAATGCCATAGTTAGAAACATGTTGGGATGCTTAACATTTAAACTAAGGAAATACACTATTCTCTTTCCAGTGTCCCGTGAAGATATAATCAAAACTTACAAGAAATTGAGTCTTTAGAATTGTGCAACTCGTGCATGGATTCCCAAGCCGCGTCCTGTTGAAGAGTGTTCAAAACTTTTAGTAAAGGTCATCAACATGCTATCATTTATTGCTATTTATTTAGTTTATTTTACAAAGTCCTACACATTTGGCAACTATGTAATGGAGAGCAGTTGAACACAAAGGTTTAATTACTAAACAAGTTTGATGTCCAACATGCACATAATAAGAAATAAAAGAATGTGACTTACATGACCGTATTCTGGCAAACTTTGAGTGTAAAGATTGTAAGTAACTCCTGCTAAGCTGATAATTCGTGAATAATCCCCCTCTGTTGTTTCTATTGGGGCGAATGTCATCTGCAAATATATGTTAAATGTTTCAAAACATGAATACTATCAGCAAACTAGACCAGTGAACACATCATATATAGTGTTATATAGATCCTCCAGATGTTTTATCTTAAAATTTGCAATTAAAATACAATCAAAGAAAATAAAGGTAGAGTGAAAAAAAAAGAATCTAAAGAATACACCCACCCGCACATTCTGATAAAGGAATAGTATCCCTAAGAATAACGCATACATATTTGTCAAGTAGGAGTTAACCAAAACAAAAAGATGGAATATGCATATGAAACCTCTTGCCTTCAGTACTGTACTATTTTAACTTTAGTGACTAATGATATGGGGGATCGATGGACATATTAACTAATATAAATGTGAGTAATGATATGCCTGCATTAATTGTCCTGCTAAGACACTGAAAAAATGTGTTTACGTTAAACAGGAACATATGCATCAAATATCGATTGTTAGTGCATGCCAGGATATCAAAGATAAGCATGCTCATGCTCTTAACTAAGTGCAGAGAAACTGGTGAATGAAAGAAAACCTGCAAAGATGTCCCACCAAGTTCAACTATCCCGGTCGTATCCTGAGGTTCACCTCCCAAGCTTCCAAGAGCATAGTTTGCAGCCACCCAAGCATAAACACCTTCTTCTTCCCCTGTATAAATATCATCTTATCATGCATCTTTCTAGCAAACATTAGGTAGTGAACTTCATGAAGAGAACTGAAAATAGTAAATTCAACTTGATCTTCCATAACAAAACAACCATTTTGATATTTACCATAATGTCTAGCAACAAACGAGGAAATATCGACACATGAAGTTTTATTGAAGAAATCTGTGAGCCTTCAGGAATAAGCATTTGTAACAAGCGAAGGAAAATACAAGTTATTGAGAAAATCCCAAAAGCTGATGAAGTGTATCTATTTTCATATGGACCCAAAACTGGTCACACATATCATAGCTCTGACCCTTTCTCCCCTCCCCCTCGGACCCCACAAGGTCAACAAAAACTCTCTAATTGCCCAATGTCAGCTTCTAAAAGTTCAGTCATTATCACTATACTTGCCATCTCCTATGAAACTATGTGCTCGTGCGCCATCAGTCTTGTCAAACATTCCGGTGCTTCTTGAGTTCCCCATGTCAATTCCAACCGGACTCACCCATCTATCTCATTTTCACATATACCTTTCAATAAAATCTACAGAGCTCGAAGGACCAAACCCCAATCAAAACAAACTGCACATATATATATAATTATTACATAACACCACATTGGCATGCCAGGACCAATGCAGCATTGAACGGTTTATGAGGATGGATTTACTTGTCCTGTTTCCAAAAGGAAGGATTTGCCTGAAATAAATTGCCTTAGAGACGAAATCGGAAATGAGTTCTAGTTCCAGGTTTAATATTGACCTCCGGATCCGGATCTCTTTTATCGGTATAGCTTTTCTTTCATTGGTATTACTCCGATTCAATCGTTTTTTGTTCCCATGTAGCAATAAGTTAATCTATCATGAACTACACTCTGACTTGGTCACACACCATATCAGTTTCAACCTTTAAAACTTAACTACAATTATAATAGGCTGTAGATAATGATTGAAACATAATTTACTTGGTCATTAATGTATAAAAGTAATCAATACTAAAGATACAGCTAGTAAAGCGATTGATGGGATCGTGGCTCTGAGTCTCTGACTGATTAGTTTGTTCTAGCCACTCAAAATCTAACAAACTAACTTTAGCCTCTGTCATCAAATTAATCAATACCAAAGCCTTCCTTGTAAGACATTTATTCCTAGCTTCACCTTTATGATGTATGAATACGCAAGATAATAAAGTCCAGTTTAAGATTTCTACATCTGTTTCTTCTCACAAAACCATTAACCACAATGATCAGAAACATGACGCCAATGCAATAAAAACTAAATCCCAAACAGAAACAATGCTTCACCTTTGATCACTCGCGCCCAATCGTCCTTGAAGACGAACTTGGACGTCCTGAGAACCCTCCTACACGACTCCATAATCTTCTCC
>JAYMTP010006871.1:0-11602 GCA_036897365.1 Geranium brycei | reverse complement strand
TAATACAATGCCGATTTATTATTTCCGAAAAATGATAAAACATTTACATTGTAGATTACTTATACACTTGGGCTAGGACACAAATCTAACAATAATGTGTCCTGAAGGTGGCGTCATACCAGCACAAAGTACAGCGCATTGAAGGCAGAGAGAGGTTCCTCGGAGGTGACGCCGGACCGGCGCAAGTTCTAGTGCACAATGCAATTTGAAATGTGCCCATCCCGGACCCTGTCCTCGCCCTGTGACAAGACCATGTGTAACTTGATTTTTTTCTAAACACTACAAAAGTGTTTACTTTGATTAATTAAATTGTATTATTACCATCTAGTACCCGTGGTTACTTTATTTCTTCTTGAATTCTCCATTTGCCATTGTTAGTTAATTGTTATTGTTGATTGCAATGAGTTACATGTTCTTTTATCACCAAGTTACCTATTAAATTGCTTTGTTACTTTACACACACCATTACATGTTCTTTTATCACCAAGTTACCTGTTAAATTGCTTTGTTACTTTACACACACCATTAATTAAATTAAGTACTTTATTTTATACATACACAAATTATTAGATCAAGTGCCCTACTTTAGTCCATGAAGAGAAACGATTTGGTTAGGGATGGCAAAAAATCCGAATCGACGGGTACCCTATTAACTCGCCTTAATCGGAACAGGTAAAACTCGGGAATCATCGGGTACGGGTCAGGTACGGGTCAGGTACGGGTTTTCTTTTCGGGTTTTTGACCGGGTGCGGGCAACCTATACCCGCCCCGTTTCCAACCCGTATCTATACTATATAAAAATAAATTAATCAATAAATTATAATTAATTATTTTTTAACAAAAAACGTTAAAAAAATTATTATTTAAAGCATAGTATATAATTATATATAAAACAATTACATATATTATTATATATTATAAATTATGGACATTTTCAATTTTTGGTAGTTTTCGAGTCAAGTTTCGGGTTTCAGGTACAACCCATACCCGACGAGTACTCGATCAAATCCTTTGGGTATGGGTGCCTCAAACCCGACCCGTCGTCATCCCTAGATCTGGTCTCATCTAGTTATTACTTGTCGACTGCGTGCACTTGCGCGAGGTTGAAATGCGTTGAGCATTACACTCACGCTTTTTCCAAATAGTGTTGAAGGCACTATTACACCACCTCTTGACTCTACTCACCATCCTTACTTGTTTAGCAAAGTACCAATATCAAATGTCGAGTAATCTACTATAGAGACTGTCGACCAACCTGATATCGAGATCCTGATACCACCCCGTCAGCCGAGAACGAGGCACTTGCCTCAGGAAAATGTGTATGCAAGATTTCCAAGCATTTATTAGGTTATGATTATACTATACCACTTTCCATCGCACCACCGAGCGCCACTCCGCACCCTAACCCTCATTTGACGTACTCGGCGATACACTTTATATAGGGCTATAAACGAGCCGAGCTTTTAACGAGTCGCTTGAGCTTGGCTCGTTAAATATTCAGTTCGGGTTCGAGCTGAATTCGAGCTCGAACCTTTTAAGGCGCAATAGCCTCGCGAGCCGGCTCGTTTAATATTTGATTAATTATATATCTATATTAATACATTTTTAAAATTTTAATAAATATTTATAATAGAATTAGACGAGTTGAATCAAGTCGCGCCAATCTCAAGTTGGTTCATTTATTATTTAATGAATTATACATTATTTATTTAATTTTTAATAAATATTTGTATTGAAATTTAAGCGAACTGAATCGAGTCGAGCTCAAACTTGTCTAATTTATTTATAGCCGAACTCAAATCTAGTTACATAAGCTCGTTCGAGCTTGAGCCGAACACTTTTTTCACGACCCGAGCCCTGCCAAAATGAGTCTCAATTCGACTCGTTTACACACCTAACCCTATCGCTCTAAACATCTGTTATAGGCAATTTTCTCTGACTCACTCTGTCTTTTTAGCGAACAGACAAGTTTGGGTGAGTCGCGTACTTTCCATTAAGTGAAACAAGAAAATTGGCGTCAAGTCATGACTTAAGAGATCAACGTGCTCGAGATAAATCGAATTTGGAGCCTAATATGTTTACCACCACATTAGCAAGCCATAAATCAGTTTATGAAAACTAACGACAATATAGTGATGTGAGAAAAATAACCTACTAACTAAACTACAAATATCTGAGAAAAAAAATTCTCAAGCACCTATCACAAAAAAAATAATTAATCATAATGATGTGAGATTATCCTCCCTTCAGCTTTTAGATGTAGAAGGGGTAATTACATATCAGTACACCTGGTGAAACCTCATTCCAGGATCAGTCTCCCAAGTTTGAAAAAAAAATTCTCGGTCCCCCAAGTTTAAAACGTTAACACTTAAGTCCAAATTCTGTTAAATCTAACATCAATATTTTTATAATGACCAAAATGCCCTCGAGTTATAATTTCAATATTTTATATGATTATTGAGATAATTGTGAAATGACTATTTTATCCCTAATTCAATACCCAATTGATGATAAATTGAGGTCAAATTTGTCTTTCCAAGTAACCAAATAAGAGAATAAGAAATTTAAATACAATAAGTATGAAATGACCACATTACCCTCAATTGAATAAATAACCAACTTTATAGTTAAGGGTACATTAATATTTTTGAATAAAAAAAATGTATGTAAAATGACACTATTTCCCCTTTCTTCAACCTCTCATCTCCCTCTCTCATCGCCCATCTCCCTCTCCCCTCTCTGTCTCATGGCTCATCAAAACACTCTTTTCATCAATTTCAATCAAAATCAATAAACATTTGATTGAAAAATAGAACAAATTTCATTAATAAACAAAAATTACAGATCAAACAAACATGAGTCGCCGACATCGAGCTTCACTGCAGGGTTTCTGAGGATTGACGAGTCGCCAACATCTGGGTCGTCGGAGATCTGAGTCAGTCGTTGGAGAATCGACGAGTCAACGAAGATCTGTGTCCGTCGCCGATATCTGGATCACCGGAGATCAGGCCCAGCTCGCCGCCCTCCTCGGCCCCGACCTGTCCCAGTTCTGGCGTCCTCTGGTTCGAAGTTCAGAGCCTCCGCGGGGAAGCGTCGATGTCGACTCTGGCGTCCTCTGGTTCGAAGTCTAGAGCCTCCACGTATGCACTTGCCATCGCCGCCGCTTGCGGAGGAGGACGGCGGAGTAGGAGCTTGCGGGGGAGGACGGTGTAGGGAGGACGACAGACATGGCGCGGAACTCGGGGCGAGCCAATCGCCAGCGTTGTCTGAATTTCAGATTTGGTATTTGATATCTGAAATTTTCAGAAAACCAATATTATTGTAAATTAGAAGCAATTATTTCTAATTAGAAACTGATATTAACTTTTGCTCTCAAATTAGTTGTTTCTATTTATCTGTATATCTTTGTCTAAGAGGGAGATGAAGAGGTTATGGTTGAGAGGTATGTTGGAGGCTGCAAACAAGAGGGAGATGAAGAGGGGTTGGAGATAGAGGTTGAAGAGGGAGGGCATAATAGACATTTCAGAAAGAATTTTTTTTTCAATTTGTTATGTGAAAAGGCTAATATACCCTTAAATTATAAGTTTAGCTTATTGTTCAATTGTGGGCAAATTAGTCTTTTCAAAATTATAAGATAATTATACCATTTCAAGCTTATATAGCGGGGCATTTTAGATATTTTTCAAATTACATCAGGTAAATCTAACAAAATTGAACTTAACTGTAACGTAATGAAATTTGAGGGACCGAGAAAAATATTTTCAAACTTAAAAAATTGATCTTATAACGAAGTTTCGACAAATGTACTGATCTGTAATTACCATTAGAATAAAGTTAGAAATACAAATTGGCGCTTGCTAGCAAATCCTCATAAAATTAGCCGAACTACTTAACACTACCGAATAAACCTGGGTGAATATTAATATTAGCTTATAATTCATTTTGTTAAGCGGACACAATCCGATTTATGGATCCGGAGCCGGGTCGGAAATTGCCCATCCCCAAATCTGCCCAATTAGGGTTACATTGCAAAGGTACGAGTTTTTGGTTTTGAAGCTCAAATTCTCCACCTCCACCCCCAAACCAATCCTTGCTAGTGTCGTCTATCTGAAGCAAAAGAATGGGGAAGAAGAAACAGAGAGAAGGTGAAGATGGTAAAGGAGGAGAGGCCAATCCAACGAGCGGCGGGGACGTATTCAATATCATATTCGGCGACGCCCAGGATCAAAATGCTTCGCTCTCTATCTTCTCCGACAGCAACCCCTTCCGGAGGAAAGCTAGAGAACCAGAAATCCCTAAAACTGGCGATTCAGAGACTCACGATGTCGCCGAGCTGAAGAAGCGAATGAGGACCAAGGAGAAAAGGCCTGATCTTGATTCGTATTCATCAGATGATGCCCAGATTGAGACCAGGAAACTGAAGAAGGAGAAAACCCAAAAACCCAAATTGGATTCTGATTTGGAACCCAATACGATGAAGAAGAAGAAGAGGAAGAGAGATGAGCTGGAGACGAAATATGAGGTGAAGAAGTACGGAGCAGTGGCAGAAGCTAAAATGGGTGGTGGAGAGGAAGGTGAGGTGGCGCGAGTTGGGGAGAAGAGGAAGAAGGTGGATGAGCCTGCAGAAATGTTGGTCCCAAAGGAAGGGTTTGATGATGAGAGCAAGCTTCTGAGGACAGTGTTTGTTGGGAATTTGCCATTGAAGGTGAAGAAGAAGGGTTTGTTAAAGGAATTCAGCCAGTTTGGGGAGGTGGAGTCTGTCAGACTTCGGTCAATTCCACTATTGGATGTGAGTGTCTCTACTTTCACTTTGATCATATTTCCATTCATTTGGGTTTTCTTGAGTAGGGATATATTATGTTTGGTGATTACTAAAGCTTTGTCTTAATTCATGTTTCATCAGTCTAAAACCCCCAGGACAGGAGCAATAAGAAAGAAACAAATAAATGATGCTGTTGACAGGTAAATGTTCTGTTTTTAGGTGAATGTTTGTTTTGTAGGAGCCCCAGTGTTTTTAAGCTGTAGATAGTATTCTTATATGTACTACATGATTTTTGTTAAAGTTTTGTTCTTTGTTTATTTTTATCTTTTTGATTATAATGTGCCACTTCTTGCAGTGTTCATGCCTACATTGTTTTCAAAACAGAGCAATCTGCCCAGGCTTCTCTGGCTCATAATATGGCTGTGGTATGTTAATCTTCGAATATTCTATCAATAATTTGATCCCTGAATCCCTGATTATGTATTTTTGCCATTTGCAAATTTGGTGGATGTGTTTCACTTTTGACTGTTTGTGTGTGTTAATTCAGGTGGAAGGTAATCACATTCGTGTGGACAGAGCTTGCCCGCCTCGTAAGAAGTTGAAAGGGGACCAGACTGCAATTTATGATAACAAGAGAACTGTCTTCGTGGGTAATCTCCCCTTTGATGTGAAGGTGGGTCTATTGCTTATGCCATTTTATTGTCAGGCCTTTGTTGTTGGATATTTTTGTCATTATAATGTGGTTATGTGATCATACTGTACAGGATGAAGAAGTCTATCAATTGTTCTGTGGCATTAGTAATCTTGAATCCAGCATTGAAGCCGTACGAGTTGTCAGAGATCCTCATTCAAGTTTGGGCAAGGGAATAGCTTATGTCTTGTTCAAAACAAGGGTATGTTCAAACTGTTCTTGATATCTACTTTTCAGTGTGCTTATAATCTCATTGTGTAAGCCAGAATGTTATTACAAAAACTTCATAACGAGAATAGATCTGACGCACGTCGGCATGGTTTTCTGTTCTCTCTCTCTCTCTCTTTCTCTATCAATTGAGCAATAATGATTTATTTCTTTCCCATATGCCGTGAGTCATGTCTATTTATTTTGTGTGCTGGGTTTCTTTCATATTATCACACGATCATTAGCAGAATCAGTACCTGTTCATTGTAGTCTTATCTTTTTCCTCTTGATTCTAGTTCTCAGATTCTACTTGGCTTATACTAGTTCCATGACTTCATGATTTTATTGTCTTTGGAAATTTATTTGACTGGATAGGCTTGTTAATGGATTATATCTTTTTCCCTCGTTTGACAAACAAGAGCATAATTGTTCAAAAGCATATCGTTATGAAGTTCTCCTTTGTCATGTGTGTGCTCTGTCATATCTTACCATCCCTTAACTAAGGCTTGCAGGATGCTGCGCATATGGTTGTTAAGAAACGCAATTTGAAGCTTCGAGATCGAGATCTAAGGCTCTCGCATGCCAAGTCAGATTCCACCCCATCTAAGAGAAGCAACACCTCGTCACCTGCATCGGCATCTAATTTCCCGGCAAAGAAGTTTAGAGCTGACTCAAGGACTCCTTCAGACAAGGTAGACACCAGGGCCCCATTGGCTTACCAGGGTTTGCGTGCTAGCAAATCCGGTGTCCAAAAGAAATCATATCCAAAAAGCATTGACTCGGGTAAGTCAAACTTTAAAAGTCAGAAAGGAGAGAAACCAAAAGAACACAAGGGGAAGAGACCATCTGTCGCAGCCAGGAAGGCAAAAGTCCTAAATGATGGTACTGCTCCTCCCACTCAGGCAGGGAATAAACGTAAGATGGAAAGTCGAAGTCCGGGCAGCTCTCAAAGAAACAAGAAAATGAAGAAGTTCAAGTGAACATTACACAAAGAATCAAGATCTATGGCACCATACAAGTATGATTAGAAGACTGTCCAAGTTAGTTTTATCAGTTCTTCAGTGTAATGACTAGTTCCTTACTAATTTATTTATGCTCTTTGGACAAGAACCTTGCATTCTTTCTTTTAGCTGTGTTTTCCTTCTCCAATTGCCAAGTTTACATGCATGGTTTTCCCATTATCTGATGGCAGTGATGCTGTAAAATTAAGTTTTGTGCTGTGTTCAACATTTCTCTGAGGATGAATATAAGGTTCAACCTAAGTGTCCCGGCATTTGTGTACAATGTTCTAATAAATGCTAGGTTATGAGACTAATCAGATTTACATTTCTACATATTTTTTCCTCAAAATAAATGATTATATACAGAACTAAAATGTGAATTATAATATTAAATATGTAAGAACATAAATATTTTAACATTTGACACATTCATATTCTTAAAAAATGATGAAGTGCCAATAAAAGATTAAAAAAATATTTCACTTCCTTTTTTATAAATAAATATAAAACTCATAAATCCGCTTAGGTCGATTTAGACCCATCTGACTATATGAAATCGAGTAGTATTTTTAAAATTCCAATCTAGGCACAACTTGGACCAATCTTTAAAACCCTGCTTATGTGTTCTTGGCCAATCTAAACAAAACATGAACCATTTTTTTAGAAAAATGGCCCTGGTCAGAAATGCAAGATATTGGAGAATGAAAAACCAAGGGATATCCAAATATGCTGTAGCTTTCCATATATTTCAGATTTGTACATAGTATAGATCACAACATACATGGACATGTTTCTTGTCAAAGTCACTTATAAAGTGACTTGGATAAATACAACTAGTTTGCAACTTGGAAAATTTAGCCTACAACTAATGATAAAAACCAGAGATCTTTGTGCAATTTTCTTCAAAGATAATGTACGTTCAAATGAAAACTAATGATAAAAACCAGAGATCTTTGTGCAGACTTCTTTCAACGACAATGTACGTTCAATTGAAGTTTGTTTCTTGCCATTCGGTATCCCCTCCCATTCTTCCCACTGTTTCCTCTTTCCTCCAAACATTACCGATGTGTAGCTGTTATTCACCATTAGTCTGTACAGAAAAATTGGCAGGCGAGTTGTTGCCCCATGTGCACCAAGCATGCCTATCCAATGCCAAGCTACGATTTACTCTTGCTTAGTAGAGTAGGGGTGACAGAGAGAATACCGATCAGGAATAATGCGGCAATCGAATGGAAGTCATAAAGGTCTCCTACTGATTGCAATTCTCCCAGAGCAATTCCAGCCTGCGCAACCAAGGGAATTCAATTATTTTTCTCCATTATAATTGACATCTATGTTTCGTCAACGAGCACAAATATCACTACAAATAATGTATGAACATAAATAGTCATGACTCATGAGTGACAAAAATATGGGAACACTATTCCAGTGATTGTCAAAATCAAAACTGCCATGCCAAGTAGACAATCTTTCTGTGTTTAAGATATCATAAATACATACAGCCCAACATAAGATAATGTCTTTCCTCTTACTCCATAGAACTCTGATCCCAAGGATAAAGATATGCTTCCTTTTTCTCTTTCAAATGCTTAGCTATTTATTAATTCAATTGGTTTGAGACTTCTATTATTGTTTGATTCAAAGTTCTAGAACAAACCTTAACAGTGACATAAGCAGCAGGAATGAGTCCAACAACTGTTCCAAATAAGAAGATATGAAAAGGCACATCAACTATAGGTGAAGCAACGTTAATGAATGTGTTTGGCAAGGTTGGGGTCACTCTTAGGAAGAGCATGTAATTTAGCAGCCCCTGTCTTCTTTTAGCCACCTGAGAGTAAAAGAAACAGATTATCATGCTTGTCTTTAGTATTAACATACGATTTTGCAGACACAATAGTTGCACGAATGCATTGACATTTAACCTGTTCCTGGAAGAAACTCAATTTGTCAGGCCAAAGAGAGAACACGAGGGGTCGCCCAATTAACTTAGAAAAGAAATAGCAAGAAGAAGCACCAGCAGAGGCAGTGAACACAACCAACGCTACACCTTTAAAAACTCCAAAAAGGGACCCAGCAAGCAATGACATAAAAATGGTCCCTGGAATCATGAAAGTCTGCATGAAAATGTAAACTGCAGAGTACCCCACAAGAACCTGTATGGTGTAGTCAGTTGTGTAACTCTCAAGGTTGCCCCTGTACAAACAAAAAGCCCCCAAAATGAGATAACATCATAATTCAAGTTTCTTTTTACAAACTCAATGAAATCTTCTACGGCACCAATAATAACAATTACATATCCGGAATGAATAAAGGGGGCATTGACATCTGAAATCTAATGAATAAGTAAAACCGATTGAATAGTATTTGCTAATAAATGGTAATAATTAGGTGCACCCTTTTCAAATACTTAACAGCAGCATTACAGTCATAATGCAGATTTTTTTGGTAAGGCGGGCAGCAAGTTTAAGAACTTAACCAATTGGACAAGTAAGCTTTGATTATTGCACAAGCTTAAACCCTCTACTAGATTACGATTACAATTCATTTCATACAACCCTACTCTAACAACTAGAAACCGGCATACAACTGAAAATAATGTTCATAGCCAGGGCTTGTAAGAACAATAAATTCCAATAGAAACCATCCATTTAATGTAGCAGTTAAGAGGTTGCAAGATTTCACATGCATAAAAACAAGTGAACCATTTTTGGGATACAAGTATCAGCCCATGGATGCTAATTATTCAACATTAATGCCAACTGTATTTTAGGACATTCCACCCCACCCCAACTCACATCCACTACAAAGGACAGCCACAATTCTCATTTTGTTTTTGGCTTTTTGCACATAACCATCTGCTCATAACTACTTGCAACATAGGCATTCATACAGATAACAAAAGAATCTTCTTTTAGTCATGCTAACAATTATCAGCCTATGAATTCACAAAAAATTCCTCAAAGGCAATAGATCTCACCAAATCACAAATGTATAATAGGCTTCAAAACATTAAGAATCCTTAATTCTAAATCCATTATTCAATGATACCAAATATGTAAATATATGATTCAAAGAAAGATCCAAACCTTTTTTTCCCTTACAGCTTAAACTAATGAAAGCAAACAAAGATTGGATTGGAATGATATGATATGAGATGGCAGGGAAATAACCTAAGAATTTGAAGCTCTTGGAGGGTGCGAGGCAGCTTGAGGAAGCTGTAATCAGAGGCAGGCATGGTGAGGTAGACACAGAGAAGGCCAAAAGCGAAGCCGAAGACGATGGAAAAGGCCATGGCCACCTCCCAGAAGCTCAGAGGATACTTGGATCCAGCATTGAGGGTCGTCGTCGTCGTCATCTCAGAAGCCACCTCTCCCTTCCCCATTATCGTCGTCTCTCAGGATTTGAATTAGGCTTTTCTCTCTCTACAATATGGAACGAGAGGAAAAAGGGAAAAGCCTCTTTGTTGTTTGTTTTCTTATGGGGCACTTCTTCTTCTTCTTCCTCTCTTCCTTTCTCCCTCTTCTGTTCTGATCTTATCGAACAAGAGAAAGGAGAAAAGGAGAGAGAGACAAAGAATATTCGCTGGCTTTTGCACATTCAATCCAAATACGATTTTAATTATATATATCTACAAAACTATTCTATTTACTCCTCTTTTCTCGCTCTCAACCCTCCACCGGTCGTTGCTTCTTGTCTTCTCACCAAATTGCCCCTACCCGCCTCTATGGATTCAATTCAATTGCTTTTCATGTTGGACTAATATTTGAATTGAGGGTTAATCCTAAATTTATACGCTTGAGTTGACATCATTTGCAGGTAGATACACTTAAGTTAGAAAACTGATTTTAAGACAGTAAAGTTTTATTTTGTATCAAGTTAGACAATAGATTAGATTTCAGTTAGTTTTTAGTGTAAAATGACAAAAATGCCCCTAAAATGTCATTCAAATTTTCACAAGCATGTCATTGAGAGACTTTTCTCATTTTCTCTCTCCTCTCACTCTCACACAACCTCACCTTCTCCAAAATTATACTCTCTCCCCTCACCATCTCATCATATCTCTGCGAACACATCAAATTGGTTCGACCTCCCTGGAATCGAGGGTCGCCTCGACCAGATCTGGTTCAAGCTCCCTAGCTTTGTTGTGTTTTCGGCTCCGATAGTAGTCGACGATGGACGAGGGCAGAGGAATCCGAATATCACGGAGGTGCTGCTGCACGCTCTGCCCGAGAACAGAGGTTCCCGGAGACTTTGCCGTCGGGACGGAGACGTGTCCGATTTTCAGGCGTAAGCGTCCATGCCCTCTCTTTCCTCCTCTTCTCATATACCCCATATTCTTATTTAAATTTGAGTGAAAAACAAAAATGAGAAATTGGTGTAAGTTTATGGGACATGTTTCAAATTTTCAGCTACATACAAAAAATAAAAATAAATAAAAAGCTCTCAATGACATGCTTGTGAAAATTTGAATGACATTTAGGGGCATTTTTGTCATTTTATACTAAAAACTAACTGAAATCTAACCCGTCGTCTAACTTGATGCAAAATGAAACTTTACTATCTTAAAATCAGTTTTCGAACTTAAGTGTATCTATCTGCAAATAGTGTCAAACTTAAGTGTATTTATTTGGGATTACCTTTAAATTAATTATTTTCTTATCATATAATTTTAAAACATTGATGAAACTTGTTGTTACGATATTGATTGGCTTATTTTTTAGGCGTTGGAAACGATGTCGAGCATCTAGTCAGGGAAGATGTCAAGTGTTATGTCACAACATCTTGTTCGACATCTTGTGCGTTGCAGTATTGAAAAGTTTCCTAAATATGAAGACCGACTGCGATTAGGAGTCTGGAGGATCTCGAGGATCTCCAGCTGTATTTGAGACTTTTGAAAAGTCTTGATTGGGTTATGATTCTGGAAAGCTTCCTGCCATGATA
>JAYMTP010006870.1:0-11602 GCA_036897365.1 Geranium brycei | reverse complement strand
CTATCATCACCCTCACTTTCTTCTCCATTATGTTTGTCTGCAACTCCACTTCGTGCCATCCTTTTACCTTTTTTTCCCCATTTCAGTTCCTCACTGTCTTCTCCATTATCATCACCAAGGTCAACAAGATCGACAACTTTCATTGTTGTCCCATCACCCAACTTCTCCCCCATATCATAGTCTGACTGTTGAATGTTATCCCACTCCGCTTGGTTAACATATGAGAACTTACATTTATGTTTTCTTTCCTTCTTTTTTTTCAAAGGTCTATTCTTTGGCTTTGAATAAACAATTTCTCCTATTGGAGAACAGACAGGTACTAAACCCTCCCCATGAACTACGTAAATTGGTATACTTTGATCACGTTCATACAAAGTAAATATTTGTTCGAACGTCTCATCATCGCTAAGTTCTTCTATGGACTATGCTCCATTTATGTAAGGGAAATCCCAGAACAGTTTGCTTACTGGCTCATACCCTATTTTATGGACCATGCTAATCATTTTCACAATTGAACATTCATCTTTACTAAACCCCATAATGTCCACAGAACCCCCTTCATATTTCATAGTGTCATTTAAGAATTTACCCCCATGGTGAACCTCAAAATACCTAATGTCACCATCCTCCAAACAGTTAGGCTTTTGGTTTTTCTACATAATTAATCAATAAACATTCATATTATAAATCGTTCGGACCTTCAAACATTAACCATGAACGAAATCCTAACATGCAAACTATTGACATGCAAACACTTCAATCAACGATTCCTACACCGATAACTATAAAATAAACCACAGATTCAGTTTTACCTCACAATTTTTCGAAGATTTGGGGGCTTCGTCTCTAGATTCGGCCAAGGTTTCAATCGGTGCACTTGCTTGGGCCTTTACCGGCTTTCCCGACTTCGTTGGCTTCGCTTTAGCCAGCTTCGGTTTCGCGGGAGGCTTCGATTTCGCCGGAGATTTCATCATCGCCCTAGGTTTCGCTCTTTGTGTCGTTCTCGAGAAGTCAGACAGTCAGCTTGGTATGTTGTTTGAATGAAATAATTCAAAACACTAAGCTTCTTTTAACTCAGCTCATTAGGGTCATTTAGGTCTTTTCAGTCGTCAGATTAACAGAGTTATAACGAAAGTTGACATCTGTCAATTAATGATCTCTGGGTATAGCTCACTGTCCATTTTGAAAAATGAAGTAGTTATGTGTCTTTTGGAGATTATTGAGTGTCGTTTAGTGTCTTTTACCCTTTTAATTATGCATGAAATAATACATTTGGTTTCGACAGCATTAACGTCAATACCTTAAAATATACGAAAAAAGTCATGCCACCGGCTTAAATTTGTAAAGTATCATGTCATTAACGTAACTAGTTTAAACACTTGAGTTTGAAACCTAAAAAAATTGATTTTAAGTAGCATCCCCGATTGGACATCTCTTAAGGGATCATGTCACATATAATCGTGCGAAAGCTACCAACGACCTGATTCACCCGCACACTCACCCGACCGAAAACCCTAAAAGATTTCACTCGTGAACCACATGTCATATTGCGAATTGAAAAAAAAACCATCCCCAAATAAATGGGTGGGTTGTGGCTCGTCCATGATTTCTGATTTTAGCACACAAAATCGAGGAATATGTTTATCTGTATGAGCAACTCAATAAATTGACGAATAGGTTTCATCTCTGCTGAATATTCATAAAAATCGCATAAGATTTGCTTGAACATGCTCCCTATTAGATATGGTACGTACACCATCGTTAGAGACATTAAGATTTTGTGATTTAGGTTGTGATTGCTTAAAGATTCATCGTCACGTCTCTGAGTCTATATAACTAATTTGCTGCTCTTCCCACACAAAGTGAAAAATAATCGACACTGCCTCTTGCTCCAGTAGCCAGGACAACACTACTGAAACTCGTCATCTTTCGTGAAACGCCTAAGGTGAGATGACACTGATCTTGTTCTCATATGTAATTTGCCCAAATGGACAAAACAAACTCGTTTACGAACTAGAAAGATCGAGATGTCATTTATGGAGGGGAGGGGAGTGGAGTGGAAGAGAGAGTCGGGTAGGAGGAGGAGAAGGCGGCGCAAGCATAGGCACCGCAGACGGGCCAAGTGGAGGAGGAGCCGAATCAGCGAGCTCTGCTAGGTAGAGAAGAAGTTACCTTTTTAGCTTAATTTATTTAGAAGTTCATGTTGCAATGTTTGTTCCTTGATATACCGATAGTTTTTGCAAAAGAATGCATGTAATGCATAAATATTTTTTACAATTTTCTCTCAGATTAATTTGCCCGTGGTTTATTTTAATTATTTAATGAATAATATATTTTATTTAAATAATCAAACATATTTTTAGTGAATATTTATCATAAACATTAAAACCGTCAAATTCAAATTTAATTATTTAAACTCATTCAAATTTTAGCACGTCAAGTTTTTTTTAATCAGCACGCCAAGTTCGTTAATTTTTGCATAATATTCAGTTTAGTATTTACTTCTTTCCTAATAATAATCTAGCCACATTGGTCTAAATTGTTCTTAATTACAACACTCCATTGTTGACCACCACCTGAGAAGAAGACAACAATTTAATGAAAGTATCGAATAAAATAACGTCCACCTAAGGACCAGATCCTTTGACGATTCATATTGTAACTTGCGGTTGAAGTGGATCAAGACATTTTGGTCCTAAATTATTCTTGATTATTGTAAAGGATAAGATTGACAGGTCAACAATATAATGAAAAGCACTGAATAAATTTAGATAGAAATAAAGCGAGTGAATAAATACAAACGATTAGAAAGAATCTTTTGAAATTGGCCTTCTCTTCTCTATACCATATTCGCGTCCCCACGAGACCAAGAAATAGAGAATAATATTATATTCTGATTTATATCATTACAATTTTAGTTTAGACAAGTATAGTATATACATTCATATATAACAAATGAAAAGTGAACAACTTGATGCATGTAATACTTTAAGTATGCAAACAAATACATATAGGTACGATTGATCTTTGCGAGATCAATTACAAGCACGAAATCATGATACATGCACATATAATGCTTTAAGTATGCAAACAAATACAAATCAGTATGATTGATCTGGTGGGATTAGTTACAAGCATGAAATCATGATTTCATGTCATTTGTTATTAAATACAGATCAGTATGATTGATCTTCTAATTAAATTGGATTTTTATATGTAAAATAAAATTTACATTATTTTCTTTTCTCAAAAAATCACATCATTCCTATTTTGTTCGTAAAATCTTCTTCACAATTTTCAACGAGGTTCGAATCCACGACATCTCCACTAGACATGTAAAACTGAACCGTTTACTTCAACTTTTAAAATCAATGAAAAGATATAATAACTAATAAGTTGCAAACAAAGAGATTCTAAAGTTTTTATCCTAAGAGTTTTGTAAAGTGTTCTTTAGAGTGTAAAAAAAAAAATAATACCTCTGAATCGTAAGGATGATAACGAGACGAGTTTTGTAATCTCGTCCCTACCCAGATACGGAGTTTGATACTTTTTGTACTTCTGTGTACAAATAAAAATGTGAATCAAACTTTATGATTGGTTTGGATTCTATATGAATCGGATAAATTTGAACGTTGAGACCAATTTCAGATCCATTCGTCAACGAAATGGCGCCACTTGTCACCTTCCCAAAACGCGTCGCAGAGCCTTTTTCGCGCCAAGCAAAAACTGTATCTGCGTCGCTTCCTTAACTGCTCCACAATTATAATATTTGTATTCCACGGAAAGCGACCGACACGACCGAGTCGACTCACCTCTCTGACTCGGACGACGACGACGAAGCTTCCAATCCCAATTCCAATTCCGATCCAAAACCTTTCACATTCAATCATTCGATTTTATAATGGCGGATTGATCGAATCGACCCATCGTCGTCAACATTCACATCAGTGATTCACACGCTTCTTCTTCTTCTTCTACTTCCATTTTCGCCTTTTTTCGGAGCTTGCGTTCGGAATCGAAATCGCATCGGAGAATCGCTTGACCCGCTCCATCACTACTGTTCCTTTTTCGATCTCTTCAAGGTGAAGCCTCCTCGACCTCTTGATTTTGGAGATAGATACCGTTGAATTGAGTTTTTTTTTCATTGCATTTTCGCTGCGAGGATGGGGAAGAAAATGGGGATTTTGAATAGGGTTTCGTTGAAATTGGCGGATGGGTCTCGTTCTGTTCATGGGTTTCTTTCTAGGAGGTGGTGCGTTCGATTGTGATTCGTTTTGATGCGTTTGGTTTTGTGTGTTGTTCTGATCTGATGGTTTCTGTATGTTTGTGGTCGCTTATGTGGAAAATGGGTGTCTAATGCTATATGGGTTTGTTTGTTTGTTTCATGATTTTGGCACGTGATTAAATTTGAAGAAAATGGGGATTTTGAATAGGGCTTCGTTGAAATTGGCTGATGGGTCTCGTTCTGTTCATGGGTTTCTTTTTAGGAGGTGGTGCTATCGTGCTTCGATTTGATGCGTGTGGTTTTGTGTATTGGTCTGATCTGGTGGTTTCTATGGAAATTGGGTGTCTAATGCTTTATGGGGTTTGTTTGTTTCATGATTAGATTTGATGAAAATTTGTGTTGTGAAAAGATAATCCAAAATGGCTGAGATTTGATGAACATGTGTGTTTCTTTGAGGCAAATTGTGTGCTTTACGAATTATTCAACAAATGGTGGATGTCTCGAAACCTTGATGTCCTCTTTTTTGGAATAAATTTGCAGTTCAGAGGTATCAATGGGTGATTCAGAGTTTGGAGGGACATTGAAGGACTTCTACATTCCTGATTACATACTCGCACCTGGTTTGGGAATTGAAAGTTCTTCCCAAACACCAACCTGTCCGGTGATAGTGTTCATCAATGCCAAAAGTGGTGGCCAGCTTGGAGGAGAACTTCTTGTTACATATCGTTCCCTTCTTAATAAAAACCAGGTATTATACGTGACTTCGTAGTTACCTGTACTCATGATATTTGATGATCCTATTTTGTGACCCGGGGTTGATTTATTTTCAGGTTTTTGATTTGGGAGAACAGACCCCTGACAAGGTGCTGCACAAGCTTTATGTTAATCTAGAGACACTCAAGTACAAGGGAGATGTTTTGGCCACTGAAATTGCCAAGAATTTGAGATTGATTGTGAGTTAATGTTTCAAGTCCGAATAATGTTGCTGATTGCTTTTTTTGATATGCATGCATTATGCGCCAAACTTAGAGATGGATTGTGTAAGTAAAGATTAAGGTTTAAGTGCATAGATTTTTATCCCTCTAATTTAAGCATGAATATCAGGTTGCGGGCGGGGATGGTACAGCTGGCTGGCTTCTTGGAGTCGTTTGTGATCTCAAATTACCTCAGCCGCCTCCAATCGCAACAGTGCCATTGGGAACTGGAAACAACCTTCCATTTGCATTTGGCTGGGTAATATGTGATCTTTATCCTTACTGTTGCTGAATTTCTTGAATGTATAGCTCAGAGTAGTGTTGCTGATCACATAATTTAAAATAATAAATTATTCTGGCTATAATTACTTATCTCAGTTTTCTCTTCTCCGATGCATGCATTAATGATATTCAGAATTTCCTTTGTTTGGTATTAAATTCTGAATGGGTGGCATCTTGAGAAAAGTCATATGAAATCATCAGATATGCAATCTCTACTAAATGACAATTCTAAAATACTTGATGTGATTTGTAAATGCACAGGGAAAGAAAAATCCTGGTACGGATCGTCAATCTGTGAAGTTTTTTCTGGATCAAGTAAAGACAGCAAAGGAAATGAAAATTGACAGGTAATTGATCAATTGCTTAAAATCGACAGGCAATAGGGAAAATATTGTTGGAACCACTACTTGCTTATGTGTCTGCATCTTCGCGCTCAGGAGCCAAGATATAGATAGAATTGCAAAAGCCTCATGAAAGTGTATGAAATAAGATGTTTATTTTGGAAAACAAATCTTTGCAGCTGAAGCTGAGTGTGAGTTATATAAATTATAGTGTTCACTGGTAGACCCTATGGTCATCTTTGGAAGACCTGGTTAAATTATTCTTGTCCTTCAGTTCTTGTATTCTTGTTGGGGGGGCCCTCCCCCAATTTTCTCATATTTATAAAAGTTTTTATTTCTGATAAAAAAAAACCATGGCCCATTTATCCCCAAACCCTGATAATGTTGGAAGCTTTTGATAGTTTATTTTTCTAGGATTGTTTTGCTTGCAAATTTCATCATGATATGTGACACACGAGCATATTTGAGCAAAAAGGTGCATGATTAGTAATTTAGCATGGGAAATTGTTTGAGAAGTGGCAAGAGTATCAATACTTCATTTGGAGTTTTGCTTTACATTCATGCTTTGCCTAATTATAATCAATGTAAAATATGGTTTATTGCTTCTATGTTATATATCCTGAATTTCAATCAAATTATTTCTATTTCAGCTGGCATATTACCATGCGAATGAGGGCTCCCAAAAAAGGCTCTTATGACCCTATTGCGCCACTTGAACTACCCCACTCTTTGCACGCATTTCACCGTGTTTCTGAAACAGATACAATGAACATGGTAATATTTTTTGCATATTGATTCTCTGCGTATATATTGGAACAAATATTTCCTAACTTATACAAATGCTATGTATTCACAAGAGAGTATCAGGAGTTAAACGAACAGCTTTTAACAGTGCTGAAGCTAAATATTAATAGAGGTTTAGCATCCTTGAAACTTATGTTAAGGTTTAACCTATTACCTATATTGAGAAGTGCATATAATTAGGAACTAAGATATTCCAAAGTTGGCAAGAGCTGGAATTATTTAACTCTGCTTGAAATCTATGGGATCTAATTTCGGTTAAGATTATAATAGAGCATCTCAGCTTCAGCTTTGTATGTGGTGGAGAACACCCTAACTTGAAATAAACGGGGAAAGAGAATTAATTGGATGATTAACGCCAATTTGAGGAATAATATATTTTCCTTGCCGTCTTACTTAGTTCTTTATGCTCCTTTGGGTATTCGTTACTTCATATAAATCTTGCATGCTGTTGCCTGATTATTCATTAATTTCTGTTGGATGATTTCAGGATGGCTACCACACATATCGAGGAGGATTTTGGAACTATTTTAGTATGGGTAAGAGTTCTGGAATTTAAGTATGTGCATGCGTGTTACTGGTTTGCAGATACCTTTGATGAAAGCTTGGAAGTTAACGCCACAACCACAACCCAATAAAAGTTAGAAAAACATACTACAAGATACAAGGAAATATGATGTGCATGCCCAATTTTGATTTAGCTTACACATACCTCTATTATTTTTCATTTTTCTCTCACATTTCCTCCCTAGGTCACCAGCCTCCCTATAATGCGAATACCCAACCCACCTTAAGTGGATCTTCAATTGACGCTGCCCAACTTTTGCACAAATAGCTTTATCCCACCCATATCATCTGAACATTCTTATCGCTGTTACCCCTATCTTTTATGGCCTTGGAGCCTCGATAAGAATCCAATATTCAGTGGTATACATCATACCTGTCCATGTGATGAACTCATATTTTCCAGCTTTAGAGGTATTTGTTTTATGACAAAGAACACCCGATGCCCTCCTCCACTTCAACCAACTTGCATAGATTTTATTTCAAACATCCAACTCACTTAAATATATAAAGGGCTGTACATTTAGGTAACTTGGGGGTATAAAACTTGTTACAGATTTATTTTCTGATAAGTGCATTAGTTTTTCAATCATATTTTAATGTGGAAATTGATTCTTTTTCTAGGGGGGATATTGTTATCCTAACACGATGTCCAAATTTCTTACCTTTATGTTCTGTTCTTTGCAGGGATGGATGCTCAAGTATCATATGCTTTTCACTCGGAAAGGAAGCTAAACCCAGAAAAATTTAAAAACCAATTGACTAATCAGGTAGTGTATAATTTGCTTTATTGTTTGAGATATGTGATACAACTAAGTACTTTCTTTATCTTAACTTCAACAATTATATGTGAATATGAATTCTAACATTGGTGTCTTTTGGGTTCATCAGAGTACCTATCTGAAGCTTGGATGTACTCAAGGATGGTTTTCTGCTTCTCTTTGTCATCCTTCTTCAAGGTGAAACTTGCATACGTTTATTATTAATATATAGAGTTGTTCCTCTAATTTCTCATTTGTAGCGCTATAGTTCACGGACACAATAAAAAAGAACACGTGCATAAGCTGTTTATGCGATATGAGTTACCTTTATTGTTGAACGTATCACTAAAACTAGCTATACTTTTAAGATTTATTCAGATGTATAGTTAGTTATTATGTCGGTGAAAATCGGCTTGGTTTCAATGTAGGAACATATCACAGCTGACAAAGGTTAAGGTCATGAAGAGTCAAGGTCAGTGGGAGGAGCTCAGCATACCTAGTAGGTAATTTAAATGTTGGGTAACTCTTATTATTATCACATTTATTCTTCATAAAACCTGGGATAGGTAACATGATTTCTGGGTTCTTGTTGTGCACACAAGCTATTCATTTTTTCCAACAACTGTCATCAAAAGGAATAAAAAGCTTCATGCATGGAAACACAATATTGGGTTCTATTGCCTCTTCGCTAGTTTAAATATATTCATTATAATTTTGGACTCTTAATGTGCTGTAGTACTTAGGTCTCCTGAATAAAATTGATGCAAACCTAATTACAGAGGAAAAAAGGCAGTCTATTGATTCAGAGGGAGAAATCTGAGACTCCATATTTATTTCTTTAATTCTTTGCTTGCTTCTGTATTATATTATATGCGCCCTTGATGAAAATTGCAACTTTTGATTCCTCATTCAATGACACTCTGCTTTTGATATTCAGCATTAGGTCCATTGTCTGCCTCAACTTGCCCAGCTTCTCCGGTGGACTCGATCCTTGGGGAAAACCAAATGCCAAGAAAATACGATATGTTAGTTCACAGCCCGTTTGTATTTATATATAGTTATATACCCATTCGGTTAAGTTTGTTGCATTTCCTCTTCTCACATATATATTTCTGGGTTGGTATTCTATTGCATTTGCAGAGGGACTTGACCCACCCATATGTCGATGATGGCTTAATTGAAGTTGTTGGCTTTAGAAACGCCTGGCACGGGCTTGTTCTGCTTGCCCCAAATGGACACGGGACTCGCCTTGCACAGGTAGGAAAATGAAAACCTTCGGCGGGATGAACCTTAAATTTCACATTCTTCACCTTAATTACTATCATTGACTTCAATTGAGCATCTAGCTGATTTGCTCCTTCATATGTTCTAAATTTCTGATAGGGCATATTGTAAAAAGTTGCCATGAACTTTCTCAATTTTGCAAAAAGTGGCTACGAACTTACCATTTTTTGCAAATTATGTATATTTGTTTAAAAATGACGAAAATGTCTTTGAAATCAATTTTTTTAATTAAAATTTTAAAAAATATTTTTTGAACTCGAGTTCGTTGGTTCTTTTTATTCTCTCCCACGTCATTGATGTTCTTCCATGAGACTTGAAAGAAAAAAACTGGCGAGCACGAGTTGAAAAGTATTTTTTTATTTTGGTTTTTCAAAAAAATTAATTTTAAGGGCATTTCATCATTTTTTTTTTTGACAAATATACACATTTTGCAAGAAAATGGTAAATTTACTGCCACTTTTTGCAATTTTTTCTTCATGATATAAAGACATTTTATTTTGCATCCTTGTCATTTTATAGACGATGTATTGCTGTTACAGGCAAAAAGGATCCGATTCGAGTTCAAGAAGGGAGCATCAAGTCACACGTTCATGAGAGTTGATGGGGAACCATGGAAACAGCCCTTACCATCTAACGACGACACTGTTGTGGTAGAGATCTCACACTTTGGGCAAGTGAGCATGCTGGCTACGCCATTATGCAAGTCCAGGAGCTTGTACGATCCCTCTTCCCCGTCCACGTATAACCAGGACGAGGAATCGGACAGCGACGAGGACGAATCTCCACAAGTGAGAGATGAAGAAAGAAGAAAGCTGGGTGCAGCCAGCACTTTCAAGTTGCCAGAAGGTGTAGATATCTCCCAACTCAGTTAACTTGTTAATCATCAATCTCTTGTGCTTAAAACTTAACCTCTATTTTCTTACCTGCAACTAGTTTGATTGATTGTTAAGCAATATTCATTGCTTACCTTTAACTAGTTCATTTGATGTGTTAGCAATATTCATTTCAATTTTTAACCACGGTTGTATATCAAGCTTTATGCTAATTCTTATTCAATAATATCTAACTATTTTTCTTTTTTACAAATACTTGGCTTTTATTTTTGTTACACGTAAGACAATCTTTAATTTATTAAATCTAACCAAAATTTGATGAAAAATGTTTAAAATGCCTTTGAAAATTAGGTAGGCATTGAAAGGTATTTTTGTAATTTACCATGGGCCCTATAACCTTGTTTTTTAGTAGTGTGGTAAAAGTCGGGCCAGTCGGCCTAGGTGCTAAAATCTTGTCCATTAATTCGATTTGGGTCTGCTCAGACCGGTTTAGTGTCGGTTCAGAACAAAATAATACTTTTTAAACTCTTTTCAAGTTCATGCATACTCTTAAATTTTTAAGTTTTGGTAATTAAAATATAAGTTTTGTCGTAAAAACTTTAAAATATGACTTTGAAATTGGATATTAAAATATGATTTCGAAATGTTTTATATCTTAAATATTTTTTATTACTTTTATACAACATAATATATATTTTCAGAACACTGTTTCTGCATAACTTTACAAAAGTTATCTTATTCCTATTTTGTTAGGAGTTGAGGTATCTCTAAAAAATTAAATGAATATTTACACGACATTAGTGTTAAATACTTGTTTTAAAAGTTTCCGAGAGAACACCGCAGCAGTTTGAATTTCACACTATTAACAGAGTGGTCTGAGTTTCGAACCCTGTGATAAAGTGGTTATAGTTAAAAAAAAACTTGTTTTGAAAGTAACTTTCAATCAAACAAATGTCCCAAGTAAACTTATGGTTAATTTTGAGTTATCATGGCACTATTACAAATATAACCTGATAAATCTTTTATTCCATTTAAAATTAGAATAATAAAAATCAATACTATGGTTTAATAAATATTTAATCCTTAGAGGTTAAAGCAAAATTTTAAATATGGGCCTTTTGTAAACTCCATTATTAATTCTTTATGTGAAACTTATTATTATAATTTCTTATATGTAAATTGTAATTTTTAAATAATAATATCTGTTACTGTAAAATTACGATTCAATCAATTTTTTAGAACTTTCTTCTCATAAAGGTGTTTTCAACTACACATTAGGCCATCAATATTTTTTTAACTTAATCAAAATGATTTATAGTCAAATTTTATTAACTTATTTAGTTTTCACTTTATTAATATAGTTGAGCCAATTAATTTTTTATTATTTGAATATCAAGGAGATATAAATGAGAGGCCGAGTAAAGGTGTTAAGAACATCTGCATATCAAACTAATATATATATATATATATATATATATAAAAGGTTGTTTTCCGCTACAAACTAGTGGCTTTTTACAAATCAATCACCAACCAATTA
>JAYMTP010006869.1:0-11603 GCA_036897365.1 Geranium brycei | reverse complement strand
TCCAAGCTACCTCTTCCTATTGGTTGTATTTTATTTGTTAGACTCCCACATTGCTTAGAAACTAGATTTATAAGGTGTAGAACTAGTATAAATATAGGGTCTCTTTGTCATTGTAGGGTTAACAAAGAAAGCCAAGTGTACTATTCGTTTACCTTTGTCATACATTGTGACGTCGAATGCAATTCCCGACTTATTAATAAAATCAGGGCTTCGATCCTTTGCCTCCGGCATAAATCCTTCTTCATTTCTTTCTTGTCAACCCGATCAGATTGTGTTCAACTCGGTCATATCGGAAACGCCGCCGCCTACCCACCGGCTGCGCTCTTCCTCCTCGATTCGCCGGGTCCTTGAGATCGCGAATCCACCACTAAGGCTGGTCTAGACCCAAGATCTAGACGCCGCACGACCCCCAATCGGAGCCCAATTTCTATGGTCGTGACAGTGTGTAGTGGTCCAGGCTGTTTCGGACCGTGGCCTCGGCCGGGGTTCGAACCACGCCATGCTTCGTGGGATTAAGGGGGGATTTGTTAGTTAGGGGGTGGGTTAGAAACGAAAAACTTGAATTTGAGAGATCTAAAATCAATCAGAAGTGAAAGTGAGGAGAGTGAGGAGAAAGAGAGAGGAAAAAGATATGGTTTGAAAATTTAAAAGACATAATGGCGAATTCTCTAGCTGCAGTCAACTACAATTACCCCCTTAAACTAAGATTTTTTTCACTAAACTATACATATTTAATTTTGTCCCAAATAAATAAACTAAATTACTTTTTTCACAATATTAAATAATTGAATCAGAGTGTTAAGTGAAAATTATAAAATGCCCTAGTCACTTCACTAATTTTTAAAACACGTTCTTAGTGGTATTGTCGGATGGTTCAGCAACCAATGTGACCTTAGCAACCACATCCACCATTCCTCCTCCTGCGAAAACTGTCGTCGCGTCTGTCCTCCCGAAACGCCAACGCCAACTAAGTGCTCGATTAGGTGTGATTGGAAACCAAATGGCGACAATTTCGTACGATCGAACATCCGACTCTCCAATCTCACCAATCACGATTTCCTACGAATCGATTGTCCGACCCTTCAATCTCACCAAACAAACCACATCCACCAATTATTTTGATTTTGATTTTAATTTCATTCAAAAGGTAATTATGTAATTAAAAAATGAGCCTATCGTGTGCAAATCACATGTCATATTTTGGATTGAAAGTTAACAGTGTTAGGCTAAGTGAGATAACAAAATACTTAAGAGAGTTTAAAAATTAAGTTTTTTAATTAAGGGGGTGTAGGTGGAAAGAGTATTTAGTTAAGGGGGTTTACGTGTCATTTTCCTTAAATATAAGAAGTCTCTCTCTTATTTTATTCATCAATTTGGACTTACATGAAATATTTTAGTTTCCATAACTCGATGGAACATAATCATTTTTCACATGCATCACGTTCTTAGTCAAAACTAATTTTCCATCCTTTGTGAGCTTAAAAGGTTACATCCAAGCCTCTTGCGAGTGTATGATGCCTAGATAACATTTTGCAAAGTCATTTATTTTCAAAATATATGAAATTGAATTTGGTCATCTTATTTCATATAAGTTATTATTTCAATTTATTTGAACCAAATTCAAAGAATTTGACATTTTCCAAAATGAAAAATATTGTTTGAACTTGATTCGACGGTTCCAATTGAATAAATTGAAATCGTTTAATTTATTCATAAATATCTTGTTCTGGAACTGGTTCGATGTATTTTAATCATACAACCTTGACCGTTCAGTTTTTCCGTTCGAATTTTTGTACAAAAAACACTCAATGTGTTTCAATTAAACACTCGAGGCCATTCAGTTTGCCATTTCGTGCTCTTGAACATAACAAATCATATTAAACTCATTGACAATAACAATTATGTCGATCTCACGTGTTTCAAAACCATAATTGATTAATATACTTGGTTTAATCAGTCTTACATTTCTCATATGACCATAATTGATTAATTAATTATAATTAATTTAATCATTCTTACGTGTTTTGCTTGAAAACAGAATCGATTAACCTTCACCAATAACGTAATTCATAAGGTATGGTTTAATCATTCTTCTTATTAATTGGGTCATGTCTTCTATTGAACATCATCCTTCTTATTATACATAAAGCAATTAATTAGGTTTACAACATGGTCAAGTTTGGAGCTTATCTTGCAAACCCGAATTTTTGTCATGAGATACCGACAACTCAACATATAAAATCTCTAAGTAAACACACACATATTTAGTCCGAGGTAATTTAATTTTTTCACAAAGAACCTATTTATTTCATTTTCTTTAACTAATCTAACTCAATTTAACGTTTTTCAAAATGTAATAAATTGGTTAATTCATTATTCGTGTTTCATTAAATTTGAAATCGTTCAATCTGTTCATACGTGTTCTTAATAAGAACCAAACCAAATTGAACTACCACCAAAAATTTATTTATTTAAAGATCAAAATCTAGTATTAATCGTTCTTACGTGTTCCACATAAAAACAAAATCGAATAACCGTTATTTTTATCCCAAAGAAAAAATTAGTATTAATCGTTCTCACGTGTTTCACTAAGAAACTGAATCGATTAAGCTTAATATACAAATTAAATTAGAAGCAATTATACAAAAAAAATTGTACAAACATCTGTTTGACCAAATGTCAAATCAGATTTCACTTCCGTTAAGGTAACATGTTTGTTGTTTATAGATTACTACACAACAAATATATATTCTTAATATTGTTAGAAATCGGTTAGTGTATAAACAAAAACAAGAGTATAATGAAAACAATATTAATAACAATTTACAATCACGTTACAATCTGTACTGCTACTGTCTGCAAGGTATGAAAATAAGTTATAGATTTCCGAAAATTCTGATTTTGGTATTGTTGGATTTATCGTTTCATTCTCCGCAACTTTAGTGTTTTGGCCGAGACTTGATTATGATTGGATGGACTTCGTTTGGATCCAAACAGATTCGTCTATGTACTGCTTCTGTCGAACGAGAAAACAATTAATCCTTTCAGTATGTGGTTGTGGTTGACTGGTTGTATAATGCAGATTTCGCTTCCTAGGTTGTACATATATTCCCTTGTTTAATTTATTTTATTAAAATAAGAAATCTCGGGGATTATTAGTTAATACTCTTTAGTATTTACCAACATGGGACAATCGAACTGAACACTTGGAATTGTCTGGAGTATATGGGCTTTACTGGGCCTAAATAGCCCACTGACATTGGGTTGGTGAGTGAAGAGGAACTCACGCTTCGGAGAGTCCCACATCGATAGAAGACAGAAGAAGCAAGTGGTTTATAAAGCAGCTAGCGGAGAATAAAGAGCATGACCTTACTTGAACAGGATCTCTTCTATAGACTCGTACCTCTTCATCCTTGATCTCTAACGAGACAGGACCCCAAGTCTGGTTGACGAACCAGGACCGCACGATCAGAGCGTGATTAACCGCTAGCCCTCCATCTCATGGTTTGGGCCCAGCTGTAGAGGATCGTTTCCAGCCGTTTGTTCTGGCTGTGGGATGGTCGTGCGGTTGTCTGACAGACTCTTTTCTGTTTTTGTTGACTCTCGATTCTTTTAACTCGAGTCTCCGTCATCGGAGTTGGATTGAGGAATGTTAATGGTGAACAGTGTGAATATTTCACTCACAACTGCACCTGGAGCTCGGAGTTGGGAGTGTCGACTCTACTGCTCTCTTGTTGTGCATGATCAGATATTGCCTCACTATACTCTACTGCTCTGCCCTTTCTTGTATGCTATATTTTTCTATCCACAATGCTATATTTGTATATGGCATATGCTTCTCAGTTTCAATATCTTCTTTTTTCCTATTTCTTCATATATGGTGTCCACAAAAGCTAATTTGTCTATATATGATTTATCAACTTACCATGAGCTATTGTTTTGTATTCCTTTCAAAAAGCTATTTAATTATTTTAAAGTAACCTGTTCTGTTCATTTTCCTAATTGTGATATCCTTTTTTGTGTGTGGAATGAATGTTGCAGTGCTCCTTGTTGCTTTCATAGTGCTGTTTTATGCAACTATATTGGTCTGCGGGCATTTTATTCGCAAATGTAAGCTAGAGTAACCATAGGAACTTCATTAAGTAGTGCAGGCATTAAAGCAGTTTGTTAATTTCTCACAAATTTTATTGTGGAAACCTGATGTTCTTCATCAATGACCCATAACCCATCTAAAATGTCTACACAATAACATATTTGCCGATAAAAAAAAATCATTTTGAGCTTCCATGTCTAAAAATGTCCACGAATTTCACATCGGCAGAAGACAGAGGAAGCTAAGAGTTTATAAAGCAGTTTGTGGGGGAGACCTTACTTGAACACGATCTGTTCTCACCCTTGATCTCTGAGGTTGATGAATCAAGACTGCACGATCAGAGCGTGATTAACAGCTAGCTTTCCATTTGATGTTTGTGTTCGGCTGTGGTTGTCTCACAGACTCCCTTTTTGGACAGGGCATTACGGGAAAGCAGTTGGCCACTTAAACATGAATTTTACTAGCAATTATTAATCCTCCATATATCCTCAAAACTATTTGTTTCTCAATCACATACATAATGAAAATTTAACAATAGAATGTTTGAATACAAGAAAAATTCATATGCTGCTTGCGAGAAATTACTCCTATTGTCTGTATCTATCTATCTATAAAACTACATCCGATTCCGACTGAAGAATGTTTCTAGACTACCTCTCTTGTCCTCTACCAGTGTAGTGTAGTGTTCATCAATTTGATGTTATAAAATGCCACCGATTGTAGCAAGTCATAACTATTTCAGAATGTCTGCTCCATTCATGATTTCACTTTCTTGCTACCTGAAATACCAAAACAAATACTCTCATATGGAACCAAATGCATACTCTGGCTTAGTCCAAATCTAATCCCTCCGGAGTTGTACTGGACATTCTCCCATCAGAACGCCCAAATCTTGAAACTGCAAAGCCGTACGAGCCAACAACCGCAACGACGACACCAAAGACCATCGAGAAAAGCTGGAAGTTTGCAAGCAACTCGCCACGCACCTCGTTGTCTACTGAATGACATGAGATTGCACCCTCCTTGAGGTGGCAACCATCTGGCATCATAGGGCCGTAGAGAGTGAAGGCCGTCTGATAAAACCAGAGGCCTTGGAGGGTCAGAGCAATGCCACTGCACAAATCAATTGGGAAGCTGGTTGGGAAGAGGGCCCCTGCAATGGTGGATAGTACACAGAGACCGATTAGGAGGACGAGGATGAGATGGTAGTATCCCTCCAGGCCTTTATGGGCTGTTGAATGGAAGTAGAACAGGAGATACTCTGCCGAGAAGGCCGTAGCAGCTATCAAACAAAGAGCTCCTTCAGGCAAGGGAAGGAAACTGACAAAAGAAAATAAAGTACAAAATAATTAGTCATGCTTGTGAGGAAAGATAAACCTCGCTAATGCATAGTAAGTGCGAGGGAAAAACAACGATATCAGATAATAATAATAATAACCATAGTATGAAGGGCGCCAGAAAATACAGTTATTTTGATTTCTTCAACTTCGATGATCAGTACTATATACACTTCAACAAATAAAATATGCACCCAACGAATCTACAACGAAGTAGGGTTTCAAGAAATGATGCTGATTAAAGCCAAGGATTCCATAGAAGGAATTCATAATAAAAGCCAGATGGAGGTCTTCAGTTTAGTCCTTTTTATCATGCTATAATCTCATTCTCAGTGCCAAATTCATTCCGCGACAAATGAAATGTCCTAAACCTCTATTTGGATAAATTTGGAGAGGCATTGAAATCGTCTTCTCATTGCTGCACAAGAAGGGGAAGCTTAAAGCTAGGTTGCTTAAAAGCAAATGCTAGACTAGACAAGTCAAATTATGCTCAAAAAATGTATTGACAGATATATAATTGTGCACTATTGAAACAAAAACCTCAACTGAACTAAACTCTTAAAGCCAGCACTTGTATTTCAGGAATAAACTAATGAAGAATTTTATTCAACTAGGAATGTTAAATTTTGATGCTAACGTCTTCCTTTTTGTTTCCCTAAAACAGATGGATCATGCTTAAGTTAATGTTATCAAACAAAACGCCGGGGAACTATTACAGTTAAAACAATATCAAATCATCATACACGCACACACTTAAACAAAAGCGGAAAAGATCCTGACAATTTCTCAAAAGCATCCAAAAGGACAAAAGAAACGGTAATTGCCATACAGCAATCATCTGTTCACCTTTTCTAACCATACCTTATTCCTTGTTTGCCATTCATCTTTTTCATCGTGCAGACAAATATTATCACATAGATATGCGTTGTTTGCACTTTTGCAATCAATTACTACCATATGAACTGCTTTGGAATATGAATGTAATTCACTCATCATTATCCATAATGAATTAACTAATTATCTCTTTTAACTTTCCAACAATCCGAGAGAAAGAGGAAATCTAGACTACTATGGCAGAAATATAACCCTGAGAGGAAACAATGATTAGTATAAGCAAAAACAATATAGGAAACAGTTTGTTGGATCTTTCTCTTATTGCTACCGGACAAGGAAAAAGTCCATGATCCAAAATTATATTTCCTTTCTAATCCAACATTTCTCAGGAACCAAACAAACTTCAAAATAAGTCAACATGCCAAAAAAGGCCTAGAAGATTAAGAAGATGCTCTGACTAACCTTGTTTTCTCTGAAAGCAAAGTGACAACACCAAAGATAAAGAACATGAGAAGCATTCCGGAATGCTCAAAATCATTCATGTGGTGGGGATTCAATACACCATCCACAAAGAACTTGAGGTGGGTTGAATACAGAAGCTCGATGCACATATCAATGAAAGCACCAACTGCTACAACATAAAGCTCCAAGTACTTGAGCCTCCCGTCAAAACCAGGTACAGGGTTCCAAATCCGGACACGAAAGGACTTGGGGTTAGAGACATACCGCACCACAGAGCTCCATGTGTGCCACACCCCAACGAGAAGAAACAAAGTCCCTGGCAGAACATGACCCTTGAACGACCCCATATTCCGGAGATCTCAGCAAATTTTCTACTATTGATACCTTGTCAATTCTCTTTGGCATCAATTGCATAACAGATCAATGCTAGCTGTTTCAAAAAAAAAGTGGTTTCAGTTTTCTTAAGCAGAATTTTCTACAATTTCTACATCAAACTTTTCTGTTCACAATTATGCTGTTATTTTAGAATATTTTGATTTCTAATAAACAAAAGCCTGCTTTTCGAAAGCTACAACCGCATCCAAACACTTCACAGAAATAAAATAAACTTTTTTATTTCTTCATGTCAGCTTTGCCTGCTTAGTTGACCAGAAATTGCAAGAAAACCAAAAACGAAAATCACGATTTCACAAAATTCATAGTGATTACCCCAAATCGAACCTTGAAAGATCACGCAAATCAACCTCTTCCTAAATCTCACCAAAAAAAGTAACTTTCTCAGAAACCAAACAGACCACAACCAAAACTGTAAAATCCCATCTGAACTCTGCGCTCTGCACCTTGAACGAACGATTCAAATGAAAATCGAAAACATCCTTCCCGGAGTCAAAGTCTTTCGAAAAGTAACCTCCCCTGACCCGTAAGTTTGACTGTTAATTCTAGAAAATTAAGAGAAAGGATTCACATGAGAGAAAAAGTCAAAACTCAAGAATTGAACAAAAACACTGAACCTGTAAATGGTAAATGCCGCCGCCATGTTTGCTAATCTACCAAATTTATCAATAATTAATGAATTAAATCGATACGTGTACTTACTCGACGTGGGTGAGTCCAAAATCAGGAGGTTACGTTGCATTTCATGAATACCCGGTGATTGTGATTCGTGGTGATGATGATGATGATGATTGGAGGGAGGGAGGGAGGAAAGAGAAGAAGCAAAGGGAGCGTGGCAAAATGGTAAATAAGAGACGGCGCTTGAGTGTGGGATCTGGGTCGATCGCAACTCAAAAATACATGATAAAGTCAATCATTTTTACGCTTTCAAATCTCCGGTGTGCGTACGTCATCTCTTTCACGTGTCGGTGTTGCACTTGATTACAACTGTGGATCAGATTCCATTTTGAGCCCAGGCCCAGTACCAGGCCCAGTTCCAGAACCAAAAGTATCGTCATGTTCATGCACAATAGCTGGTTGGTTATGCCACATATTACCAGGAAATACCAGTGTAGCGCCATCTTCAATCTCGTCAACGCCCCAAACGAACAAAACACCCTACTACGCCTTAAAGCTCACATAAGGCATACCTCTCCTAAATATAACTTATTCTCGCTTAACTTCCCGTAATCATGAACACGTTTTCAGGGCCGGCCTTATAGGTAATGCAAAAGAGGCACTTGCTTTAGGTCCAAAATAAAAGAGGCTCTTATACCTATATAAACTTAGACCCAATTTAAAACATTGAAGGCCGAAACAAAATTTTCACCCTATTAACTTATTTGACTTGGCTTCTGCGAACTTGTAATGATGCGGCCGAGCGAATCTCTTTCCCGTGCGCGAGGGTCCCAAAGCCAAATCAATTGATTTCAGTTCTTTATCATAATTTTTTTCTTTTCTCCTAGATGGCTAGATTGAAGTTAAATCATCGACGTAATGTCATCGATTTCTTCATTCAAACGTTCAAAAATGAATTGAGTTGTGGCTATTAATCTCCTTCCTCTATAAATTCTTCAACTCGATCTCGAATTCAGCAAGCTTTCATTCTACTTATATATATATACTCATATAAAATCAGTTCCTGGATAATTTTTTTTGTTGAATCAAACATGTTCTGCTAATGACCGGTTCAAATCTCTGACAACAAATCCTGAATTGCGTACTCATTGGTTCGGTGTTTGAGCCTTGAGGTAAAAAACTTATTCTACACTCATCTGCTTATGCTCGTATTATATTATTTTTCACAAGTTCTGTACATAAAAAATATTTGAAATTCAAGTTTGGGATGATTATTTTTCTTATCAGCAAGTTTGGAAAAATCATTAATTTGTTTCAATTTTTAATCTATTTCCTAGAATTCTTTTAGAATCATAAAAGTGTTATCTAGTTACTGCTTCTATTTATTTTGTTGTACTTTTAATTCCTAGAATGCTAATATTCTAATTGTTGCTGATATTCAGTAAATTTGTTGAACTTGTAAGCAAAATTTGGATGAAATTTTTGGCAATTCCAATTTGGGATAATTTTTTTAACATCAAGTTTGTGATGATTTATTTGACCAACAAGTTATTGATTTTTTATCAACAAGTTTAAGGAAATCATGGGTTTGTTTAATTATTTAAATTATTTCCTAGAATTTTGTTTTGAGAAATATAAAAGTGTTGTCTGATTTTCATTTATTTGTTGTACTTATTTCATAATAATTTTGATTTCTAGAATTTTAATATTCTCGTTGATTTATGATATTCTAAATTTTTTTTGTGGTTTGATGTTTTATCTACAAATTACTTATTGGAGATCTCGTGGTTTACAAAACAATTGCTACTTTCTTATGTTCTATCATTCTAAGTTGTTTTGTGTAAAACTATCATATGTTCATTTTGATTGTTCATTACCAATGTCAAGTAAGAAGCAGGAATCTAGTTTGTATGTTTAGCCAAAAAAGCAAATGTCAAGTTCGATAGTTCATTACCAATGTCAAGTTCTTGATCCTCTGCAAATGAATGTGTGTTTAGCCAATAAAGCATTCACCAACTTTCCTATTGACTTTGTTTTTTTCGAAATCAAATCATTCATTCACTTTTAACACATGTGTGATAAAACCCACACCCAAAGATTGAGCATCACCCGCGTACGATTTACAAAAAAACAATACAAGGCAGCCAAAAGACATCATATCTCTCTAGGAACACTAGGAACCAGACTGGCCACAAATCGTCCATCCAACCCTAACCTGGACCACCAGGGACCTATGTTGGACACCGACCAACCAAAATCACTAAACACAAACTACACTAACCAAAACCCACCCAAATTCCCCGTTAACCGCTCACACCCAAAACACTGATCCCTCTAGAGTCCACACAATGACACAAACGGAATAAACTGACCACCACCACCCCTATCCTCCCCGTACTCCACCGAGAAAACAACTTCCACCACCATGGAGTTCCATATCTGATCCTACAAGGTTAGCTATCTTGGGTGTTACCGGTGAGGCCAGGGTCATCGCAGATAATCGGGTCTTGGTCCCAAGGGCTCCCGAAGTAGCACATCAAACTCTTCGGGATTCCAAAATAGATCCATCGCTCCCTGAACCAAAACAACAAAAACTCCTTGCGTGCACCCAAAGTAGGAAGACCAGGGAAGCTTGGCACCTAAAGAACCAGCCAAGAGAAGACAGAAACACGTAGAGATTCAGTTCAGGAAGTGGCAGTTGAGCCAAACCGGATTGGACCGAAAAATTGTCCCAGACCAAAATAGACCGGTCCAGGGGAGCAAGAACCGACCGACGCCGCCCCTCGTGGCCCTGGCAAGGCACAACTGCCTAGAAACCCAAAACAGCCGCCACAACAAACCCACTAGGGAATTCACCAACGTCGCCCTGGTATCACAACCTCCACCGCCGCTGCAAACCTCCGGCCACAAACTCTCCCACAAGCAGGGAAGCCCAAGCTCCTTCCTCAAGCAGTCAACGACGCCGAACCTTAATCCTGATCTTTCAAAAGCCATATCTAGGTCCGTCTCTTTACGCCAAAGCTCCACCTACCTTCTGCGAGTCTCCCAGCTCCCTTTAGCAGTAGCCTGAAAATGGCAAGGATGGTCGCCGACGTGCCGAAACCGGAGACCGACGGCGCTACCGGCAATCTTAGGGTACAACGAAGAGAGAAAAGGGTTACGGGAGACGAGAGAGAAAGAGAAGACAACTAGTGAATATTCTTCTTTTGATTCTCATATGGACTGTTAATTTTTGAGGATATTTCAATTTATAGTTGCTACCTATTTTGACTTGTCCCGTACGGGTTATAATACCACCTCCAACTTCCAAGCCAAATCTACCATAAAAGTAATAAAAATAAATATGAATTTGGGTCGGGATTGTTTTGTAGTAGTGGTTGATGACCCTAGTGATCAAACAAAGGTTAACACATGAATGAGCAACTTAAATTAAGATATCATAACCCAAAAGACCGTGTTGAAAAGGTATGTCTAAGAAAAAGAAGGAACCAAGTAAATAAGAAATTCAAACTTAACCTACTCTACAAAACAATCGTAACTTGCAATTATTAATTATTAAACTCACGCCATATGCACTGATGCACATATAGGATTTTCGTTAGTTTTCTTATGTAAATTTATAGGGATAATTACACATAAGTATACACAACTATACGTCATTCTTACATAAATACTCCTAAATATAAAACTCGATTTTGCAGTCACCCAAATTACATTTCGTCTCACTTAGCTCTAACAGGGTTAAATCTAACAGAATTTTGAGGTAAAAATACCAAAATACCCTCGATAGTTCTAATTTAAAATCAGGCTGGTCTGACCGGTTCAATTTTGGTCTAACCGCTTCAAATTTAAAATATTTTTTTATT
>JAYMTP010006868.1:0-11603 GCA_036897365.1 Geranium brycei | reverse complement strand
TGAGCCTAGAGGGGCACACACAAAGAACACGCATTGTGGAAATTAGGAAAAATATTGGTAAATTAATCGGAACGTGCCTTGGCCAAAACCTAGGGTTTTGGGCCACGGGCCCGATAAGCACAAAAATGGGCCACGGTCTGAGCCAAAGCCTAGGGCTTTGGGCGTCGCCCGTGGCGGGCCTTAGAGGCCGAGCCCATGAGGGGCTTCCATGACATGGCAGCCCTCATGGGCTGCCACTTATTAGGCACGGCAGCCCATGGCCGAAACCCTAATGGGTTTCGGTCCATGAGGCCCAAATCGACCACAATAAGTGGCGGCTAGGGTTTCCAAGGGAAACTGAACCTAGCCCATTTTATGGGATGGTTCGTGATCCCAAAACTCTAGCCAAACTCTATAAATAGAGTGCTTGAGTGTTGATTTTTTCTAAGTGAAAAAAAATATACCGAAACGCTACCGGATTTTCCACTCGGGCCTTTTTCCGTTCTAGTAGGCGTTTAGGGCTTAGATCCTTGGATCTTGTGTGTTCGTGTGGATACCAACAGAGGGAAGACCAGATCAGTGTTCCCAAGGTGATTCAATTTAGAGAAAAGGTAAAAATCTCTAAATCCCGGGTTTTAAAGCTTTAATCGTAGATCTATCGCATATATGCGATCCTAGGCGGGTTCGGGGAATTTTATTTATTTTTTTCCGCTGTGCATGTTGTTTTTAGACCCTCCGAACCCCAACAACAAGTTCATTAGTGCTTGCAAAAGTACTCAAACTACCCTAAAATATCCTAACATTTGGGTGAAATCGAGTTAATTGTGAGAAGATTTTCCTCACGTGGAGGAGTGAAATCCACCCGCATTACTAAACAAGTAGGTTACATCAAGGGTTCATGAAAAAGGAGATAATTTGGTATATTTCTCTTAATGCTCTTGCATGCGTGGTTCATGAGCATAATTAAGATTGATCTTGTTGGCTTAGTATATTTTCATTTTGGATGAATGTAATCTTTAATTCCTCTCACCACCCTTCCGCTGGGACTAACAAAATGGAAGCGCACCAACTTTTCAGATGTGACAAAAAGAGCACAACCTAATTCCCTAGGGATTATCACTTCACCTACCACATTTTGGTAGCCACCTTTGGAGGAATAAGGAAGATAGTCACCATTTGAGCTCCATTTTTGAAGAACACAAGCTTGGAAGATAGTTCATGAGTTTACACAACTTTTCTTCATTTCTTGTGTCTTTTCTTATTTTGATGAACTTTTGTTTAAGCACCATGGTTTGGGGCCAAAAAGCCTAAATCATTGGGCTAGACTAATTGTACAATTTGAGTTAATAAAAGTTTGAGTTTTTAGTGAATCATGCTTGTTATATTTGATTCTACTTTGAGCTAATTGAATGAATATTAATTTAGCTAATTAGTGTTTGTGTTTTAATCCCTAATTGATTTCGAGAGGTGGAATTAGGGGTTGAACTAAGTAGAATTGAGAGATCGGTCTTATAGAGTCTTTCTCTTAGTTCGGTCAAGTAATAATAGGGAAGCAAGATCGTGACCCCGAATATCGATCTCACATAGAGGAGTAGCTAGTTGGTGCTAGAAAGGTGCATCTAGTATATGTCAGGTTCGAGCGGATAAAAGCTATGGTTTGAATTCTAAAATCATAATCTTGCACGGTCAACTCATCAATCATTCACATCAATCTCCAATAATTCTCAACAATTCACACTTAGTCAAACAAAAGACTTAGGGCAAGTTGATCGAAATTGAGGAAATCAAATATGCTGTCAATTACCTAATCAATCATAGGTGGATGCGTGGCAAGTGAAAGGTATGACTCAGTTTTTGCTTGCCTTGGATGGGTTGTGAGCATCCAAGCCCTCTTTTGTTGCGTGGGTATATTTTCCAATAGGTGTTATTTTGGGTGGGAGAGGTGTAACTATGATTGCTTAGTTAGTTGGTTTCTTTGTAATTCTGGTTCATTTCTTGGTTGCTTGCTTTTGCTTGCGTCCCTTCAGCTTTTGAAGGCTTAGTTTTGAATAAAGCATAATTATTTGCTGATAAAAAAAATTCATCATATAATAAAGGAATAATGATATTTTGTTACACCTAACTATAACGAAATGACATTTTCAAACTCTAACTACTTTTTTCTCTTTTTTAGTACCTTGACAATTTTTTTGTGACAACCTACGTTAAAATGACTAAAATATCCCTCTTTTAAGAAACTAGAATTGAACCAGTCTAATTTGATTTATCAAACCAAAATTGAATCGGTTTAATTTGTTTTATCAAACAAGAATTGAAATGGTTCAATTTTAATTTGTAATGACTAAAATACCCTTATGGGCCATTCAAATTTTCAATCTATGTCATCGCTTCATTTGTTTCCTTTGCGTCTCTCACCTCTCATTCTGCAGTGCCAAGGAATCCAAATCGCAGGTACAAGACATCTAGCAGCTATAGTCCAAGCCAGAGACGGTGTTCAGTGACAGGGGTGGTGTGACGGTGGAGATTTGAAGATGAAGGAGGGGTCGAGACACTGGTCTGTGACAGCGTCGTCGCCGGAGTCTCCCTTGCCGGCGACAAGGTCTTGTTTTGGGCGATTTTTGCTCCCGAGTTTCGAGCTCGCACCTCGCCTTGCACCTCTAAGGCCGGCTCTGTGGTGAGCACAGAGCTCCTGAACCACTTGGTGTTCGTACGAACATGAGCAGAAAGGAGCGCCAAATTAAAAAAACCCAACTAAAATTGCTTAAAACCTCTCTAATCGGCTAGTCCTTTGTGATTACGGTGAGTCTTTGTTAGGTTTAGGACTTTAAACTCTACCTCTACCTTTGAATTCTAAAACAAATTCGAGCAAATGTCAAATTTTGGTTTCATCTTTTTGTTAGGTTTAGAGCTCCAAAATTCTATTTTAGGGTTTCTATTTGTTAGGTTTATAGCTCCAAAATTTGGTTTCATCTTTTTGTTAGGTTTAGAGCAAAAACAGTTTACGAATTTGGGAATTATTACCATTTTAGGGTTTAAAATTGAATTTCGAAGAACAATATCCAATACGGTGGAGAAGATGAACGGTTGAAGAGAAGAGGGATATGGTGAGAAAGAGAGAGAGAGAGAGAGGTGGAAGAGGGAGGGCAAAATGACCATTTCACTATTCGTTTTGAAATGACTATTATACCCTTAAATTTAATTTTAGATTTGGGGGTATAATTGTAATTGAATCTTAAATAGTTAAATATAAACCAAATTGAACCGATTCAATTATAGGTTCTTAAATTAAGGGTAGTTTAGGCATTTTAGAGGTAGGTTGTCACAAAAAAATTGTCAATGTACTAAAAAAGAGAGAAAAGTAGTTAGGGTATGAAAGTATCATTTCGCTATAGTTAGGTGTAATAAAATGTCATTATCCCTATATTAAATCCCTAATGACAAATATAGCTCACCATCGTCTCAATCTCAATCTCAACCTCCAACACCAAATCAAACATCAAATCCATAATCTCAACTACTTTAATCACAATATATATTTAAGTACTCAATTCCACTCAAAACTTCAAATCACTATCAATTCCCTATATCTAGTCTCAATTCATCAAATCTCATTCATAAACACACAATTATTCTCAATTCAATCCACAATTATCAACATCACAAATCTCAAAAAGTCCTCAATTACTTCCAAATATCAACTCTCCAACACATATTCAACAATCAAAAATCAATTCAAGGATCAAAATTCAATATTCACATGCAGTTTTAAGATTCATCAATATCATATTCCACAAATTCAAATCTACAATCAATTCCAATACAAGCAATAAATGAAAGAAGAATGCACTTAGCTAGATGGTGAACACCATGAAGCTCGAAATCTTCTTCTCCAATCTTCAATCTCTAACTCCTCAAAAAATTCAATTCCAAGCTTCTCTTAACTTCTCCTTGATCCCCCTATCTCCAGTTCTTCCTTCAATCTCTCGAAATCTCCATCTTCAAATCTCTATCTTTAGATCCCCAATTCTCTCTCTACTCGAAACCTAACTAAACTAATCTAATCTCTTCCCAAAATATCTCCAATTGACTTATTCAACCTCCTCAGACATTTAGCTATTTATATCAACACAAAAATAGGGTCGAAATGGTCAAAATTGCGAATGTGAGGTTTAATATTGCGAGTGGTGGGCATCGAGTGGTGGGAGTCTAGGTTTCCACTTCTAGCTCGCCACTAGTTTCTGAGAGCATGCCCTATTTCAGGTGGAGGTCCAAGTGGCGATCCTAACACTCCTCACTCTCGCCACTTTTTCATAACGATATGGACCTCTGATGCGAAAACTTACTTCTCCAAAGTTGTAGCACTTTCTATTCTATTCAATTTAGACACAAGTTTTTCTCGATTTGGATTTTGGATGCAAAGGTTATGGCTCGCGCAAAATCTGTCGGCAAAGTGTGACGGCCAAAAACAGTCTTTTTTCCTTTATCCATTTCTTCTCTGTGTCCGCTCCAAAAGCACCTGGTTTTCCTACAATTACACAAGTTACCCTCATTAAACTCAAATGATATAAAATACTCCCAAACACCTCATTCTCAGGACAAAATGGAGTTGAAATGAGTGGATTTGAATATGCAATTCTTTTTATAAGAAGAAAGATAAGTGATGAAGATCTTGCTTCAGAGTTAGGCACATCGCTGGGAGCAACGGGAAAGGCAACCAAGGACCTTGAAGGTCCAAAAAGTCTAAAATATGGCTAAACCAGAATGTGAGTTTGAAACCTTATTATTGAATTAACATTGTTGCAACAACTCAGCATCCACATCCCAAATCAGTTGACTATAAAATGCTATCTGTATTAATACACAACCAAATATTTCTTCTTCCACAATATTTATGAACCAATTCGGATTGGCTAAATTAAGCTAACAACTAACCTACTAGAAAATTATTCAAACAACATTTTTCATGACACCAAATATAGTTTTTTCTTTTTCTTTATCTTTTCTGCAGCCAAACATAAATCTTATGTTCTAAGAATAAGCATGAGACCAAGGCCAAGGTTTGTCTTTGTTCAAAACTCCTTTCTCTTGATAGTCCCTCACAGCATCAGCTATAGTCGTTTCTAACGGTCTAATTCTCCATCCCACTCTCTGAAGCTTCTCCGAGCTCAACATTATCTGCGCCTCCATATTCCTGACACTCTCATGTTGGAAATATATGTCAAAACAAGAAGAAAGCAAAAAATGGCTACATTTAAGACATGTAAAATATATACCTTGTGGGAGTGGGGCAAATGTAATTATCAGGATACATGTTCTTTAAAATATCCTCCAAATCTTGTGTTGCAATTGAATGTGATGCACATATATATCTTCCCTCTGTTGTCGGGTTCTCGTAAACTAGTATCAGCGCCTCAGCCACATCGCGCACATCCACCAGGGGACGAACTCCAAAATCCACTGGCACGCCTTTGAGAAAGCTGAGGAAAAAAGAGCTGGTGGCATTCATTGTGGATTGCATCATTGGCCCAACAACAAAAGATGGACAAACTGTGATGATGTTGAGTGGACTTTTCTTTGCATATTCCATAGCTTCCATTGCTGCCAAGGTTTTTGCAAGCGCATACCATCTCTGTGGGCGGTTCATATATCATTATCTTACAATTTGAAGTTAAGTGGCAACAAGAATTTGTTAAGATTGGTTACCTTGTGCTCTTTGCAATATTCCAAATCAGACCAGCATTGCTCATCCATCACTTGATCCTTAGGCCAATTGGGGTTATATGCAACGGCACTAGCTGATGATACAACCACAACCTTCTTCACTTTTGCCTTTGAACAAGCATTCAGTACGTTTCTTGTACCAGTTAATGCTGGTTCGATCAGTTCAAGCTGCAAAAATGTTATTTATGAATTACTTTTAATATAGTAACTACAGTCAAATCTTGCTTGATCAACTAATGAAACACTTGAATATGTGACATGAAATTCTCCAACCACCATACGTATTTACATTTATAAGCAATAAAGTAGTCGACACAATTTAAAATATGAAATTATGACTCACACCATGTTGCACAATTATTTATGAATTGCCTATTGACGAAAATCAAGAGTAATTGACAAAAATTGTGAGTGATTTATGTCAATAATGTCATTGACTTTTACTTGCACATATTATAATTTATTAGACAGATTTCATATATTTGTTTTATTTTCTACACATGTCAATCCTTGAAAAAAATTTCCTTTTGAGATATAGAATAAATCATCTCAAGAATTAATCTAGTTTACAATATGGTATCAAAGGTAATCGAGATGATCATTCATTAAACATAAGTTATTTTGTAATTCTGTCCACTCGTCTATGAGTGTTTCTAGGTGGTGGGCATGACATATTTAATGGTATAGTTATTTTCATTTTATATAGTCGATCTTGAGATGAGCTGTATATTACAACATCAACCTTGAGATTTGTTTTGCACCATTGGCCTCGAGGCGAGTATGAGTTTGCATCGTTGTCCACGAGACGAGTTGTCATTTACGCTATCAGCCCAGAAATGAGTAACAATTTGCACCGTCGGCCGCAAGACGAGTTGCCGTTCACACCATTGGCCTTGAGACAAGTTATTGTGATCAGCCCTGATATGTTGATTCTTCCACAATACTTTTCGCAAGTTAGACATTAACATTGATTGATACTCTAATTTGAGGGGAAGTATTGACAAAAATCAAGAGTAATTAACATAAATTTGGAGTGATTTATGTTAATAGTATCACTGACTTGTATTTGCAAATATTATAATTTGTTAGAGAGATTTCATATATTTTGTTTCATTTCCAGTAATCCCTTTTTGGGATATTGAATAAATCATCTAAGGAGTTCATCTAGTCTACATTATCAATAATATGAAAACAACAATCAAATCTTGTTTTGCCAATTGATCAATCATTTGAAATTGTGACAAAAGGGTCGAGGTTAGAGTTAGTGGATTAGCAACATTATCTATCACCTTTAATTTTTCCAACTTTTCTATCTATCAACATAATTTGAAAAAATGGCACCTAAATACTCCCAAATTTCCCGTTTTCTCTTGCGAGGTCACGATATGAGTGACTTTGATCGAGGGACAAAAGGCGGAACTTGGACGAAATGGAAAGATAAGTAAAACTTGTGTGTACATATATTAGAAAGACAATATTTTGAGGGTACAAATGTATCTTTTCTCCTTAAATTTATAAGCAATATATTAGTTGGAGCAATAAAAAATTATGTAATGTGTATGTTCATCAGTTCAACATAACTATTAAACTTGTCTAAATAAAACCTAATTATTAAACAAGTCATGCAAGCACATAGGAGGAAAATGAAGTAGTCATCTTTGTTTTGACAACATTGAAGAGAGTGATATATTAAGAGTATATATTAAATTAAAGGAGAAGTGAAGAAATAAATAAATGCCTGAGGGTTTAGAAGAGAGTGATTGTCAATAGCCACGGGAGAAGCAACATGGAAGACCCCAACGCACCCAGAAATGGCTTTACATATTGCTTCAAAGTCAAGCAACTCTGACTTGAATACTTTCAAATTCATGCCAAGTTTCTTCAGATGATCATTCTTAGCATCACCTGAAATCATTTCAACATTCTTCGTAACCACACAAAAGTTGTTGCTATATCACACACTTATGGATTCACGCAATACATGTTCATCAATAACTTGCCCTTTATTTTCTTTACCGATGTTCACATTAGATGTCACCTTTTCATTTTAGCTGGTTAATCTACCATCAAAATCAATCTAGAAACATGAAACGTATAATGAATTTTTTTTCAAGAAAATTATCCATGACAAGTACTCAGGATAAGGGAGAGTTGGGTGATGCAAAAAATAAAGGATTTTGAGAAATATGCAAAACTTGTTTTCTGTTTAAATAAGTATTATACATATAAATCACATGAAAATCAAAATTAACAATATTTTAGTAAAATATAATACTTTTTTTAATGGCATCATATCTTAAATCTACCATTTTAACCCTTCACCATCCAATTCACAACCGAGTTTGAAACCCATACCTCTCTATACAAATAGTGCGAATCTCAAACCGTTGCGGTGTCCCCTCGGGGACAGTAAAATATAATACCTTTAAGTAACTTAATAAGTTAAAATAAAAATATAATTTAGTTTCAAAACACATAAAAAAAAAAAAAGAGAAAAAACATTGGACAAAGTTCATTGATATTATTGATATTTAAAATTCTGTCATGTCAGTTTTATTTTATTGGATTAACTGCAATCACAAAATTTGATTATTTTACCTTTCTAAACCCACCCTAATATAGTCACTCTAGATACGACCCAACTTAAATTTCTTCAAAAACAAAATTTCCTTCTGCCCAAGTACATATAATCCATTTTCTCAAAAAAAAATATATAATCCATCAACTCAGTCATTTTTTCACATTCTATAACCGGGCTTTCGTTATCCTATAATATTTGCATTACTTCTAGTACTGTTTAAGGTTCACACACACACATACATAGTGCAATAAAAAATTTGAATATACAGTACAAACAATTAAATTATAACTTATTGTTGATATAAAAATTAAAAAAAGTGAGATACACAAATTAACAATTGACGACAACATTAATTAATAAAACCCATCAGATTCTTCTCCTAAATTCTATATATTATAATAAGATCGAAATCGAAAAATATAAAGATAATTTAGATTTTGTGGCTATGCTTCAGTTGTATTAAATTAGAAATATCATGTTTCTTTCGAGCTTAGATTTCTTTTAAAAATAAAGAGAATGGTGGGAGATCTCTGACCCCCTCATCTCAACTGATTGGATATGAGAGATATTTTGAAGAAAGAAAAGAGAAAAGAGGAAGAATTTACATGGATCTCTAAGGGTGGCATGAACAGTGTATCCCTTTGAGAGGAGAAACTTTACAAGCCAAGATGCAATATACCCTCCACCGCCGGTCACACACACCCTCTCTTTCTCTCTGCTCATTGCCATTTCCATTGCTTTCTGATTCTGATTCCTATATGTATCAACTTCTCCATTTATTTATAGCCATTTATAGACATTATACTCTCTATATTTATTATTATTAAATACATCAATTGCTGCTCTTATCTTGAATTGGATAAATACCTTACTCGGTAATAGGCCACTGTATCTTTTCAAGACACGTGTTTTTCACACACTAATTTTATTCAATATTTTCCTTTTTAATCACATGTTATGTTCAGTGAGTGAGCTGGAAATTTTAAATTACAGGGTTGAAACACGGTTCCCAAAGATTTCCTTGTAATTGGTTTGACCCGAGAGAGCTGATCAAGAATCGGTCAGCTTTCTTTACATTTCGACCACTTGTCCTATTCTATGTCAAACAAATCCCTATCAGATAATGTAACTAAATGACTAATTTCCTTGTCTTTAATTTGTTTATGGGATCAGTCGCATGAATACCCAAATAGATGAATAATTCAAGTATTGACTAAGGAACATAAATAACATGTTTGACTATTTATTTGCCTGCATAGACAAGAAATCGGTGAGATTTTCGCTTACCCTGTCTACCGCAAATTAATTAAGCAATTATTCAAATGTAGGATTGTACTCAACAAAAGTGTGATGAATAATGCTAAAGGAATTAGAAATAAAGATAACCTCGTTTCACTATCTCTAGAAATGAGTGGAATCTCATGTAATTACTCATAAAAAATATTTATCGGTGTAGCTAAACTTAAAATTACATTTTTTTATTTAATTCATTTTCGTTAAGTTCCGTTAAAATTTGATGTTAAAAAGATATGAAAATATCTTTAAATTTGTAATTGCGCTATTTTCCTCCCTTCTCTTTCTTCTCTTCCTGTCTCCTCCTTTGTCCGGTACCACCGCCGCCGGGGCGGTCTTCACCGACTGATTGCAGTGTCTTTCCCAAATTCTTACCACCATAACACCGTGAGGTGGTAGAAAGTAAGTAAACCTTTCCAGCATGGGACAAAAGGAAGAACTAGCCACACCATATACCAAAAGGGGATAAAAATGGATACCTTTACAGCGTGTAAAAGAACAAGGCTAGTGTGGGCCACTCATTTAAGTATTTTGGTCGGGAATGGTATCACCTATAGGAAAAGTAAACTTCAATAGTATGAGGCTGTATCTAGTTTCGTTTACCTTCAACATTAATGCCATATGAAGGAAACAAGCATCAACTTTACGTAAACAACGGTGCCATATGGTACCTAAGACCGTCCGCGACAAAGAATATGGGAGAGAGTGCTTACTCCTGGTGCTGCCATACGGCAACCACAACTATTAATGAGTGGTTAGAGGGATGGGTGATGTGAAAGGAAAGTAGAAAAGAGAAAAGAGTGAGTAAATATAATAATATACATGATAAATTTTATATGAATAATTAATTAATTAAAGTTTTAAGAAAATAATTAATTAATTATATGAATAATTTATATAAATAATTAATTATATAATTATACATGAGTATTTTATACAATTAATATAAATAATTAATTACATATAATTATACGTGGGGCACATTCCGCTACAAACGGTTGTAGAGTGTCTGAACGTTCTACAACCGTTGGATCAATGCGGATCTAAACACGCATTGTCTCAGCGTGCGACACGTGACAGCAAGGTTCTACAACGCACACTTCAAAGTTCTACGGGTTCATTACATTCTACAACTTTGTCCTACAAGTTTTACATGGTTCTACAACTTTGCATTACAGGTTCTACTGTTCGGACGTTTGGACACCCGAATTTGGTTTGTAGCGGATTTCTTTTCATTATATATATATTATATGTGATTAAATGTTGAAGTAGTTAATTATCCATATAATTAATATATATTGTATTCATATATACCTCTCGTATTCTCGAAAATGAAAAATGTTAATGGAGTCGACTGGTCTAAACGCTGTCAATGTGACTCAACGAGATATGATCAAGAAATTGAGGGATTATTTGAGATTTTAATTATGCATTTCAATTTTATAATAATGCAATTTCTATAAATTGTGTTTTTCATAATATAGTGCATATTATAATAATGTATGAATATGTTTTCGAAAAATAATAATAATGTATGAATAATGTTGTTGGAATATTTAATCATATATAAATAGTGTTATTGAATTAAATAATATAAGCATGAGGCCCTTTGTTGTGCCCTCCAATAAGTGAGTGTGTTAAAACCTAACGTGGAGACCATTAGGGAGGCCCCTTGTTGCGGATATCCTAAGGTCACAGAAGTTAATTAACACACAAAACTAGAATAGCCCAAATATCAAGCGTATGAGAAACTTTAATTCTCAAACCCACTTTCTTGAGGAGAGGAGAGAGGAGGGAGAGATAGGGTTTTATTGTTTCACTGTAATTCTCCTTGCAACCAAATATAAATTGAATGGGTGAAAGTAAATGGTGTGGAGGTGAGAGAGAGCAGAGAAGAGGGGTTAAAACGATATGTTTTGAAAATTTAAAATAGATCTAAGGCTATTTTGTAGGGCTGTGCAAAATAGACCGGAAACCGAGAAACCGACCGGAACCGGGCATAATCGGACCGGGAAAAACCGGAACCGGT
>JAYMTP010006867.1:0-11604 GCA_036897365.1 Geranium brycei | reverse complement strand
TGAGATTTTGGGAAAAAGGAAATAAAATTTCTGCCGAGAATCAAGCAATTGATAACCTATTCCATTTTCATACAACACAAAAATCCGATACTGCCCTCTAAAGATTTGATTTCATGTGTTTTTGGACATTTTAGTGTTAATAATTACGGGCGTACCATTGTAATTGTCAATAAACTATAACCGTAGATCTGCTGATCTAATAGCCCATCTTTATTCGTATATTTGTACACGAATAAAATATTTGTACACGATTAGCCTATGAGATTCTTACCTTAAAATTACAATAAGATTATATAATACTAACTTCTCCAGAGCTGGTAGTGAACAGAGAGAGAAGCTCCAGAGAGTACCAAAACCGTATCATCATCATCACTATGGTCGCAGCGCTCTGCAACACCATCACCAACCCCATTTCCATAATCCCCAATTTCCCATCTCGCCGAAACCCTAGCCGGTTCCGAGCCCGCTCCGTCGTCGTCGAGACGCTCCAAGGCCAAGTCTCCGACGATTCGCCTCCCGATTCCGTCGCTCGCCGCCTCATCCTCCTCCGCCACGCCCAGAGCTCCTGGAGCGACTCCTCCATTCGAGGTAATCCACAGCCGAACCCGATTTAGCTCCTCGCTGCTCATCGATTGAGTCTGTGTTGGTTTCGTTTTTGTCAGACCATGACCGGCCATTGAGCAGCAGTGGACGAGCTGATGCTGCCTCGGTTGCGAACAAGCTTCAGCAACTGGGTTGGGTCCCGGAGCTCATTTTGTGCAGGTTGGTTGCTTCTGGAGCTTGATTTTTGTGTTTTTCTGTGAGGTTGTGTTTGTGGGTTTTGAGAATTGATTGCACATTTGTTGAAATTGGGGTTAGAATTCAGTGGTGTAGGAAACGTTAGAAGCTAGTCGGTGGGAGAGGGCCTTCTTGGGGATTAATCAGATTAATGGAAATTATAGAGGACTAATTGGACAAAATACGAGTGTAGCTATTGGTTCTGGTGGTTTTGGTGAATTGGGGTTACTGATTGCACATTTGTTGAAATTGGGCTTAGAATTCAGTGTTGTAAGGAATGCTAGGTGCTAGTCGGTCGGAGAGGGCCTTCTGGGGACTAATAAGGGATTAATATCTTTACAACAGTGGGTTCGAGACTGAGTGTAGCTATTGGCTCTGGTGGTTTTGGAGAATTGGGGTTACTGATTTGGTGTGAGATATCATGCAGTGAGATAATATATGTGGGTTTTGAGAATTGATTGCACGTTTGTTGAAATTGAGGCTAGAATTTAGTGTTATTAAAAACGCTAGTCGCTAGGGGGCCTTCTCGGGTATTAATCCGATTAAAGGATTAATCGGAAATTATAGAGGACTAATCAGTAGTAATTGGACAAGTCGAGGATTTTTACAACAATAGGCGGTAGTCGGTCGGAGAGGGTCTTCTCAGGAATTAATTGGATTAAAGGATTAATTGGAAATTATAGAGGACTAATTGGGGAGTAACTGGACAAGTAGGGGATTCTTAAAACAGTGGTTTAGATACCGAGTGCAGCTATTGTCTCTGGTGGTTTTGGTGAATTGGGGTTAGAATTAAGTGTTGTAAAAAAATGCTAGGCTCTAGTCGGTCGGAGAGGGCCTTATGGGGACTAATCAGGATTAATTGGACAAGTTGGGGATTTTTACAACAGTGGGTTAGATACTGAGTGTAGCTATTGGCTCTGGTGGTTTTGGTGAATTAGGGTTACTGATTTGGTGTGCTTTTGGTGGTGCAGTGATGCGGTGAGGACAAAAGAGACACTGACTATAATGCAGGAACAGGTGAGAGGTTTTGTAGAAGCCGAGGCACATTTCATTTCCAGTTTTTATTCTATTGCAGCAATGGACGGGCAGACCGCCGAGCATCTACAACAGGCGATTTGTAAATATTCTAGAGAGGAGATATTTACGGTCATGTGAGTTTTGTGCATTTGGATTGTTTTTTGGGCTAATGTGACTTATCTGCGGTTCTGCTTGCATTTTGGAACATCAAAGTGAGAATATTTGGTCTGTGTTTTAGCTTTATATGGTGTCAGATATAAATCTTTTTTATTGTTAGTTGTAAGTTTGCACAAGTTTGTATACTAGGATTTGTGAACGGTATGCATTTATAGTTCATCTTTATTTCTTATAAAGGGCCTAAGAATTTAAAATGATAAAATTCATCATTATTGTGTATATTTACTAGAATCATGACACTCTTCTGTATGCATTTTACATGTTGGTTAAGCTTTTGGATATATTTTGGTTGTTAACCATTTTGAATGTGTTTTTCTAGTCTCTCGGTTCCTTAGTTTTCTACCTGCTTGCCCTTTTAAGTTGGTGATGTAATCCCTTATAATGAAGCAATAACGAATACAAAAACATGTCTTAATTGCATGGCGTTGGACAGTTTGATATTTATAGTGGTGCACTGTACCATACAGGTGTATGGGGCATAATAGGGGGTGGGAGGAAGCTGCATCCATGTTTACTGGTGCCTCCATAGAACTAAAGACATGCAACGCTGCTTTGCTTGAAGCTACCGGAAAATCATGGGAAGAGGTTCGGCTTCTTTCTCTTTGTTATTAGTTAAGCATGTGTATGTCTATAATCAATTAACCAGTGTGGGTGTCAGGTAAGCTTATGCTCATAGTTTGATGATATGTAAAAAGAATATCTTGTTAGGTCGACCTCCCTATCATGCAAACATGAGAGAGGGAGCCCCTAAATGTCATGGAATCTCTGAATATTCCTCCCCTCATCTTCTCTATTGGGAATCCACATGTGAGCCCAAGTCCCACATCGGGCAAATATGGAGTAAATGAGAGTTTATATATTCATTTGACTCAAGACTTGAGAGACTAGTCTTTTGGGTCAAATGTGGGCTCTAATGTGTATATTATAGACTTCCTTGGTCAGTGCTCCTTGTCTGCCCCTTCATGATTGGATTTGTAACTGCAGCGGTGGTGGAGGGAGTGTTTATTTTGTGGAAATCTTGACCTTGGCCTTCCATAAACGCCATCTATTCCTTTCAGTTGGCCTTTTTTCCTTCTAATATATATCTTTTTGAAACGTTCTTAGAAGTCAACGAGTACTTGATTTGGAGGTTTAGTTGTGATGAGCATTAAAAGCTAGAAACCAGGGTTTGTGGACTTCCCAATTTTGGAAAAGACTTACATTTGTGTCTCATTAATAGATTTCACTGAAAAATGTGATTAGAGTACAATCTGACCTAATGTATCACACATTTTCAGGCATTTGCTTCGGCTGGACTAGGTGGGTGGAAACTCCGTGGCATTGTAAAACCAAGTAACAGCGCGTAGTCTTTTTCTTGAAGTTTTAGGTACCAAAACAAGCTTAGCACCCCCACACAGCACAAACACTTCTACACTTCTCTCCTACCTCCAATATGTTCAGGAAAAGAAACTCTGCACCGAAAAGCCAAGAACAACCCCAGAACCAAGTCCAAAACGCGTTTCACAAAATCATGGATGTAGGAGCTGGTTTTCTAGTCAATCGAAGGTGAACCGCTTATGTATACGATCGTACACATGAGTTTGTTAGCTACTAGGCTTTTTTGTGGTTGATATAGGAGATACCGGAAAAGCCAGTAAAAAAAGAAATGTTGGCTGTCTATTTTTGCTCTGCCATGGAAGACCAAATTAGTAAGCTATTTTGTTCATCTTGATGCTTTCCTTTTTGTCTGAACTGTTAAGTCTGTAACTTATGTTGTTGGTGATATAAGATTACATTTGTTCAGTTTTTATGTTGTCTGCATCAGCCATGTTTATTATAGTATGTATATGTATGGTTTATAGCTTCTCCAGCATCAAGAAACAGTGGCAAAAGCCTCCTTTATGATTGCTAATTTTACTTTTCTACCTAATTCACATGAAGCTTCTTGTCCCATTCATGTTTGCTTTTTGCAAAGCAAATTGAAAGTCTATGGCGGATAAAAGTAACCGATGTGCTGTCCGGACCCTTTATATACCAAAGAGCTTAATGGTATAATCATTGTATGGAAGGTAAGGATTGTAAAAATTATTGAACCCGACTGACTAAGTGTTTTCGATCTGACGGAATAGGGAACGAGAGGAAAAATATTATGAATTTGAAGGAAATCTGGTAACCTTAATTTGGCATATGGTGATCAGTGATCACTAAATTCGTCTGAATCTCTGAACTCGACAAACACTTGAGGGGTAAATTGAAAATATCATGTTTATGTTAGGATTGTAGTATTTTGTCTTTTTTAAATGACGGACGATCTTGTTAATTTGAAAATTTTTGTTATTCTACGCTATTCAGTCTATTCTCATTGTATAAATAAACCAAGAAAAACTTTGATTATTTTGTATTAAAATTTAGTTTAATTTTGAGTGACTAATTTAGAATACAAATAAGATTCGAATACTAAACCAAAATAGCTAACAATGGGCTAATAAAGATCCACATTTAATGAAAGTTCTTGAGATACAAAAACACAAAAAAATAATTTCAAAAACAAAAACCAAAATTGTACTTTGAATAACGTTATGCATTAACCAAGTGGACATGCCAAGTGGGAATTTTATGATCTTTATGGCTTGTCTCTCCCATTAGTTACCTTATTTTCCACTCATTTATTGAATTCTTTTTGTTCCAAAAACAAAACTATCATTTCTTGGGAGGGCTGTGAGCGTCGTGTCCTCCTCTCTTCTTCTTCTTCTTCTTCTTCTTCTCTTTCACAAGCTCTCGCTTTCAGGTAGCTGAGAAACCCCTTTTTCGTCCTCGTTTCTCGTTCCTTTCTCATAATTCTTGTATTTAATCTTCCTTTTTTATGAATTCAAGACCTCAATTGCATCATTCACTACCAACATTTTAGTTTTTACTGCCTTTATCTTTATCCGATTTCTCTGTTTTCTGGGGTTTTTCGGCTCGCCTTTTTTGGTTCCTGGGTCTGAGATCTGAAATTGGGACGCGAAAAGGTCTGTCTCTAAGCTTGGTTTCTGAAACTTAGGTTGCACAGTTGCAACAATTTGTGTTTCTTAGGAAGACCCAGTTGGTTAAGCTCAAAGGTTTTTGGATAAAGGAAGTGTTTTTGTGTTTTTTGGCTGCATTGGATCTGTGGGGTTCTGGATTTTGGGTTTGGAATTTGGAGTATAGGGTCATTTGTCTATGGTGTGGTAGATGGCTGAATTTGATTGAGGTTGGTGGTGATGCTTGTTTTTGTCTGGGTTTCTAGTGGGGTTGCAATTACAGGGTTATACAGCTAATTTACTGATATGAGGAAATGATGGTGCATTGAGGAACTTTCGTTTTTTCTAGGCGTACCCAGAAGCCAAAATTTGGTTTTTGTTTTTTCATATTGAATTTGTGATAGGGGTTTTAGGGTTGGCAGAGTTGGTTTCTGGATTTTGGGGAGGAGAGGGTTGTTTTGTGTGTTGGTATGATAATGGGGGAAGGTTGATGAGCTTGAGCTTCTCAGTGGCATTTTCCAGCAACTAGCCGTCAAGATGATTGATCAGTTCATCACCTTTGTGATCAGGCCTCCCAGGTACCCATTTCTTGGTTTTCCTTAGTGGAATTGAATTTTGAGTGTGTATGTCACTGCTGTTGCTACCTTATGATTGTTCTGTTTGTTTATTGAACTCATAATGGATGGTATTGAATATTGATTGTGTCCTGTCATTAATTCATGTCTCCATAATTAAGGGTTTTGAACCGTTAGGTGTATTAATTGTCATTTCTTAATGAAGTTTGATTTTGTATGGGATTTTTGCAGTAGTTAATACTGATTTTATGGCTGAACAATTTTGTAAATCATTCAATCATGCAGCTTGTTTTTTTTCTGGGTTTATTAGTTGAAATTCGTGAATTTCTTACGTTTTATTCCTAAATTTTGATCACACATCCTGGATGTTTGGTCTACCTTAGAGGACTTGATATGAATCAGTGGAGCATATTAATGCGCTTCGAGTTACAATTGACTGATGTTACCAAGCAATAAATTTGCTCTGTGTGCGTGCGTGATTCAATCTCTTTCATCAAACTTGCTTTGTTCCATTTCCCTTATATCGTGCTTCTCTTAAGTAAATAACTAAATGTGCAGCAACAACATATCCTATCAAGTTAATGATTATGAGCTTTTGGGTTCTTGGCAAAGATCTCTCCTTTTCTTGCCATTGGAGCTGGATACCAACTTTTTAGCAGTTTTGGGTTGTATATTATTTTTTTTAAATGATCAATTTGGATATTAATCAATCCTTACAATTCTTGTTAGGTCATTTTTTGGAGTTACATGAAAGTCATACCTTTTATTAAAATGCAGGCCATGCCTTCACTTTCATAATTCACCAGTGTATTTAGATCAATTGCTTGTCCTATGAACCCTTCAGCAGCAGCCAAATTACTCGTTGATGGCCCACAAAGTTGTTCGTTGTCGTTGATTTATTTTTTGTTCTTGCAACAATGCTACAAATCATCTGCCATGTTGGTTGTGCAGGGCAGAGTACGATCCAGACGAGTACTTATGGGAAAAGGATTTTACTCTTGCGGGAAGAGCATACAAAAGGCAAGACTTGGAGGCAAGTATGGACAGCAAATACCAAAATTTTGCAGTTTTTGTTCTAACTTCTTTGAATTTAAAACAGTGAGTGCTTTCATGATGGTGCTGATCTTGTTAATTCACTTGTTTTTCATATTGCAGCTTACAAATGCTAGGGGCCTTACCTTGCGATGTAGTCATTATGTCCCTTCGCCTTTCCCTGAAGATACTCCTCTACCTTGTGTTATATACTGCCATGGAAATAGGTATGTTATGGTCTTCATGGATTTAATTCTATTACATGACATAGTTTATATGGTTGGATTATAGTTATTGTGGTTGGATGTCAATAATATATGCACGACAAGCACTGTTGTAAAAGCCACTAGTCGGGTGGACAGAGCCTCCCGAGGATTAATTGGGGACTAGTCGAATTCGTATTTTTGTACTCTTTTTTTATTTTTATCAAATAAATTAATCTACATATACAAAAAAAAGAATTATGTTTTATAAAATATTTTTTAATATTTGTTACATTTATATACTTGAAATATATAAATGTCAATAAAAGTACCAATTAGTATAAATTGTTTTAATTTTAAGTATTTTTATTTTAAAATTTGTTTCCTAAACCCGCCTAGCCGACTTAAACTGCCCTATTAAATAAAATCAGGCCGGTGTTGTTAAAATCCCCGCTTAGGTCGATTTTTACAACACTGATGGCAAGACCCTGGGTTGATGAAGGAGTCCAATTCAATAGCTTAAGCTATATGTAACTTGAAACCACGTGACGAGTAAATCAAAAGAAAATGGTAGAAAATAGGCCATTAGCTCATTGATGCCTTTGACTATAATGCAGTGGATGTAGAGCCGACGCAAATGAAGCTGCTGTAATTCTTCTTTCATCAAACATTACTGTATTTACCCTCGACTTCTCTGGTTCTGGCTTATCTGACGGTAAATATGTCAGCCTTGGTTGGCACGAGGTATGTTTCCTTTATCAAATTATCATTAAACTGAAATTTGTGGGAAAGTTTGTAAATTTGTATTTTCTTGACCATATCAGAAAGATGACCTCAAGGTTGTGGTATCACATCTAAGAAGTAACCAACATATATCACGAATAGGTCTTTGGGGTCGATCGATGGGTGCTGTTACAAGGTATTTTTTCCATTGCTTGAATAATTAAGATGGTAACGGTTCTTAGGCTACTCTAACCTTTTATTCAGTTTCTTCAAGAGTATAAGTTTAATGAACAGAGATGGTTTTATAACTTCTTTTAAAAACTGTGAGTACAAAGGATGTTTATGGCCCGCGATACAAGTTGAATCCTTTTGTATAATGTAATGCAGCCTTCTTTATGGTGCAGAAGATCCTTCCATCGCTGGAATGGTGTTGGATAGTGCCTTTTCAAATTTATATGATCTAATGCTGGAACTTGTGGATGTGTACAAAATCCGGCTTCCAAAATTCACGGTATGGATCTCTCTCTTCCCTCCCCTTACTCTCTGACTAAGGTTGTTGATGTGTGGACGTTATGCATGAGTTTTATTAATTTCTGTTGAGGTTACCGTGTTCACCTGGTTTTGAAGAGTTAAGTCTTAATTCTTAGTTTTAGGGATAATTTCGTCATTTTTATAAAAATACACACATTTTGCGAAACTGTCATATTGCAGGGCACTTTATATATGTTTTACATTTCATAGCAAGACTAAATATGAATCCCACTAGTGTTTTAGTGTGTTTTCTGAATTTCTTCTTATAGCATGTATGACGTGAACTCTCTCATCAGGTTAAAATGGCACTACAATACATGCGTCGAGTTATTCAGAAGAAGGCAAAATTCGATATAATGGATCTCAGTTGCCTCAAGGTTTGTCGATAATGACATTTTTCTGATCTATAGATTTTTTTATGTTAGTAATGATTTGGATTTAAAACCATGTACATTTGTTATAAAATTAAAAATTGTCATTTGGGGGTGCAACTGCTTTTTTTGTTTACTATATCCACATATGTAGCCGTCCATCTTGTGAAGTATACTAGTGTTTTGTAACATTTCCAGGTTGCATCTAAAACATATATTCCTGCTTTATTTGGGCATGCAAGCGACGACAAATTCATTCAACCACACCACGCTGACCACATATTTAAGGCTTACTCGGTAATATGTCGATGAACTCGATCCAAAGATCATACTGGCTGCTTTGGTAATGTAATTCTGTAGCAGGTTCGTTTCAAAAAGTTCAATCGAGTCTTTTTATCACTCGCAGGGAGATAAAAACATTATAAAGTTTGACGGTGATCACAACTCCTCTCGACCGCAGTTCTATTATGACTCGGTTTCTATTTTCTTCTACAATGTCCTTCATCCTCCTCAAGTTTCCACCCCCTATTCAAGCAAGCTTGAGAAATACTACAATTTGGGGGATCTCAATGTTGGTGCTGGGATCAATGAGGTATTTTTCATTTCATACGCATTTGTAATTTTGGAACATCATCTTTTTTACTTAATCTAAGTGAGTGCAAGTTTTTCACCTTAATATTATACCATTAAGAAATCCTCGATTGTGCGATTTTGGATTCATAGATCTTATCGCTATGCCCATAGAGATGACTTACAAAATTGCCATATTAGGAACTAATTCCGGTTTGCATCCCCTTGAATTTTCAGAGCATGATATGTGATATAATCAACGGACTTCGTTCCGCCGCGTCTACCAACACTGCAAGTTCATCTTCCGCTCCTCCTAGCATTTCGACTGTGAAAACTGTTGATGCACTTCTTACTGAATCTTTCCCGACTTCCAGTGCAATGGTATGTACTGCACTAAATTTAATTACGTTTTCTCATAGTGTTTTTAAATATATCCTTACTACCATATTGTTTTGTTTCTAATGATCTAGGAAACCATACTTGACGAGGAAAATGTGCAAAATAGTGACGACCCATCACAATTACAGGTGATCCTATCTAGAAATCTCCATTAAACTATAGAATAGAAAGTACTTTGATATACTTGTGAAGTTGAGTTTGAAGTCTCAAGAGCTTATCATGGCATTTTTTATTGATAGAAAATTGTCCATTGGTGTTCATTGGTTAGTTAGCCTTCAGTCATTGTTTCGTCGAGGAAAGTATACTTAAGTTTTGTGTATTTCAATATGAGAGCATTGGTTTGATCGGTTCCACACTCAAGTAATGAAAAGAGAGGGAATTGCTACACTCAGGTTTTGCTATCGGTTTATTCACTTAGTCTTGCGTTTATCCATTTACAGGATAAGGGAGATATCCAGAACGAGGATTGTTGCTCATACACGAGTTCGAATAGAGAAAGCTGGGGAAGATGCTCGTCCTTGGGAGGAACCGATGAAGAATCTTCCGCAGAGTGTACGGCTGCCGATAGAAACCAGCAGGTCTCTCTCTCTCTGGCATGTAACTGCTTGCAATTATTTTGCTTCCTGGTCCAACAATTTGAAACAATTGGCCTAAACAAAGCTCTATACTCAACTCCCAAACCCTTCAATATGATCCGTGCGGGAAAACATTTACGTTTGCATAAACACAACAATTTTCCAGACAATGCTTCACACTTTCTCGTCATTTCTTGATTATGGCCCTAGATTTTAATTTAGAGCCAGGCATGATAATGCTAAAAGTGTAAGCTCTTGGTATCATCATGTTCTGAAGGCGTCTTGTGGATAACGCTGCTTGCCTATTTTTCTCACAGATAAATATTGAGGCGCTCGCAACGCCAATGAGAGACACGCAGAGGAAGATCCAAGACCCGACAAAAGAGGAGAAGAAAATCAAAGCCAAGAAGAGCAGAAGCGATAAGTTTGACAAATTAGAAGCGCTGAGCAAGCGATTGAGACTCTGCATTCTTCGACGAGGACCCCATAAGAGACATGCCTCCTCTTGACCCTCTACTGCATTTCTCTACTGTGGAAAGGCTCTTATAACTGTAACTTATGATTGATGTTCAATTTGTGCTCACATTGTATCTTCCACCTTACCTGAAACCTGGTATTTCCTTGTACTTCATATTTGAAAGCCATGTATTTGACTCTAATTACGTAGAAGTGGTTTTGCTGTCACTGTGCTAATGAATTGCCCCATAACAGTATCTTTTTTCCTCAAACCTCTTGTTCTGATTCTTTACAATGTATACTAATTAGTATTCTCGAAAAAATTGGGGGTGCAGTATCTCACTTTTTCAATGAGTTACTGTATACTTCGTTAATTGCAAAACCTTGTCGTGAACTATCAAAACTTTTGCAGCGCTGATCTAAACTGACGGAAAATGGGCCATGCAAGTCACTCGGCCTCCATTTTTTTTATAATGACAATTTTTATTGAAATTTAGAATGTTTTTGAGTTTCTTATATGCAATTTTATTTTCTTAGTTTGAAGGGTATTTTCATCTTTCCATTTTATTTTATCGGCCCAAAAAAGACATGTAAAAGTGAGACATTACACAGAAATTTTGCAATTATCTGCCAATTATTTTATAAGGATGCTTATAATTAACCATTTTTTATTCTATGAATGTGTCACTATTAGGTCTCTAAGTATAACTAGCGGTATTTAAAAATTTCCCGACTGATTCGTCTAGTCCAGTTAATTCATGATTAGTCATCATAAACTCTATCCGCCCAACTAGGGTTTTTTAAAACACTGATAATTAGCACCACTGCAAAATGATGACATTATAATTTCTAGGTTTTATTTTGATCCATATCTCACCTCAATGGTGTAACAAACATGGCAAGTACATTGCTATTTATTGGAAATCAGCTGAAAAAAGACAGTTCCTTAAACCTATATCAGCCATATAAAATGACACAGCTTCTCTGACCTAACTAGAGCACAACAACAGATACTACAAGACACATAAGTTACAGACCTAGAGGTCATTTCCTGAAATATTTTCCATTTAATCAAAATGAAACGAATGGCTTACGCTCGACTCGAGAATCTGGCGAGCGAACGACAGCTCCTGTTTAGAAAGCACTCCATCGATGCCCGTCCGCGGTTTCTTGATAGACCTCTCGCCTTTGGGGCTGCTACAAGAGTCTGGAGTCAG
>JAYMTP010006866.1:0-11604 GCA_036897365.1 Geranium brycei | reverse complement strand
CTTCACCGTAGTGAACAGGAATTATCCCGATGTTTAATGATCCAACTTCCTTGCTATTGCATAGTGTTAACTAACTGACATTTGTATTATTTGTTTGTTTTTATTTTTGTTCATCCAGTATGACAAGGAGAATGTGGTAGAATCCAAATTCAAAGAACTTGAAAAAGAAAGTCGTAGTAGTAGCCCTACAGATATATCTTTCATGCAGACGATGAAAAACAACACTGACCTTTTGGCCTGTAAAGCTGAATGCTACCATCAATGTGGTGAATATCAAAAATGCTTTGAACTAACTTCTGTGTAAGTTAAACTGCTTTATTTGAGCGTGTGGCTACTGTTTTGAATTGAAATAAGTTCACTAAACTGAGTTTGTGTTCATAAGTTTGGTGCTCTCTTGCTTCTTCATAGCATAGTCAAGCCCAAACCTTGGTACACAATTCGCTGATAAAAAAAACTGAGCTTGCGTTTATGCTTTACAGACTACTTGAGAAGGATCCTTTCCATATGAAATCTACATTGGTGCATTTAGCAACTGCCATGGAGCTTGGGCATTCAAACGAGCTCTATCTTTTGGCATGCAATTTAGTGAAGGATTATCCTCAGATGTGAGTTTATGTTACTATACTATCTTCTTGCATCAACAATGGGAGGTGTTAAGTATTAAACTCAGGACCTCTCTTATGTAGAAGGAGGGTCTTTGTCGCTTGACTTATTTTTATATAAATAAGCAGAAATTTTATATGTACAAAGGTTTGAACTATTTTATTGTATTGCTTTAAGGTTTAGCATTTGCTCTTTTATCTCAACTTCTCTATTTTTCTTCTAACTTGTATGCTTTTATGCATGATGGCTATAACTTACGGGGGATAATCTGTTTTCAGGGCTTTAACCTGGTTTGCTGTTGGGTGCTATTACTATTGTATCAAGAAGTATGACCAATCACGTCGCTATTTCAGGTGAATGTGTAGGATGTTGTGGACAATGGCCCAAATGTAAAAGAGGTCATTTGTCTTTCTCTTTTTGCCCTTTCTTAATTTTTTTGTCTGAACTGGAACTAGCCAGTTTATATTAGGCCAAGTTGGTTAAAATTAAAAAAACTAAACATATGTTCACTCCATCACTTGTGCCTACTACCTTCATATATCTTCATCAGTCATTTATTTTTAAGTGAGGTTCAGTGCTAATCCAGATTGCCGATGCTTTTTATTTTGGTTATGCTCTTGAACCAAACTTTAATGCCCTAGTAACAATACTGCTTGTTGCCTGATACCTTTATGGGTCATTTATTTTTGTGTGGTGTTCACTGTTAATCCAGATTGCTGGCTCTTGAACCCGATTAACTTTTAATTACTTACTACACGGTCCTATAAATCATTCTTATAGACCTTGTGCTATTTTGCAGCAAGGCAACAAGTCTTGATGGAAAGTTTCCACCTGCATGGATAGGTTATGGAAATGCTTATGCTGCTAAAGAAGAAGGTGATCAAGCAATGTCTGCTTATCGGACAGCTGCTCATTTGTTTCCAGGGTAATTCTTATATTAATTTACCATAATCATCTTTCGTAGTTTGATATTAATTGCACTGTTTTCTCTGCCAATTGTGAGAACATTCTAGCACCTTTTTTCCTGTTCTTTTGTCATGAACCTTCTTATTTACTATTGTTAGTTTGGCTTGCTCACACAGGTGCCATTTACCAACTTTGTATATTGGGATGGAGTACATGCGGACTCACAGCTTTAAACTTGCTGAACAGGTGACTTTTAATAAGCATATGCACGTTGTCATTTATTCATGCTTTTAGGTTATTTTGTGAACTAATTGTGTGTTTGTTTTTCCGTTTAGAAGAATATATGTATTCTTTCTGTAATTATTGCTGTTGGAATTGATGAGTAGTTTCTTTTGATGTTAATGCAGGATTAACATACAGTATGACAAGATGTATTTTTTTATTTCTGTCATGTGCTAAATGGCAATATATGCACTAGCTCTAACATTTATATGCGGGCTGTCCTAAAAATGAATTGTATTTGTAGAAACCAGACCAACCAATATAAGCAGTATTTAACTTATAATTCCACTAAAACTCATATTTTTACTAACGAACTGCTAATTGTCTGGTTTTGGACCTTGAATTTGAACTCAAAACATATAGAAATTTTTGCTGAAAGTTAATACTGTTAAATAGTCAAGGATGAGAAGGTTCTGGTATAAGGAATGCTATGATCAATCGGGAGTGATATGATTGATTACCAGACATGTGTACCATGCACGTGTTGGATCTAGTACTCAAAGCATGAGCTGCTGTGATTGGCCAGCTCTTCACTCTTGACTGGCCATACCTTTTTTGTGTAAGAAAAACTTCTAAACTGCGATTGTCTAACAAGGACAGAAAACACAAGTGACTGACTTGGAAATAGGGATATCTGAACCTAAGTAGCACGAAATTGAAACCTTTCCTTTTTGACAAAAAGAAGTCTGCTTCAAATCTCATTTTGACTTAATTCTGTAACAATTCCTTGAGTCTTATAAGCATTTATACACTAGGATATATGTTTTATGACTCCATTGAAATATATGGTTAAATTGCAAGGAAAACACAACTTTGTTTTGACTGGAAATTACAGTTAGCTTCATCATCATTATATTATGAGTTTTAGTTCTGATTTTACGGTTTTGTAAAAAAAAATTAACATGCTGCTTTCTCCCAGTTTTTTATGCAGGCAAAGACAATTTGTCCATCAGATCCTCTTGTATATAATGAACTTGGAGTTGTTGCTTATAATATGAAAGAGTAAGCATATTTGCTAAAAACATGTTCCTCTCCATACAGATTTTGTATAAGTAAACATGTTTATTTTGTAAAAGTTTTTGCAATAAATTGAGTTCAGGCAATATATAGGGGAATACATTATAATATTGTGTTTCTCTAGTTTCATGTGGTGCATGTCCATTTATACCTTTGTTGTATCATGAGCGAATTGATTTTGACATACATCTTTCTTTTGAATCAACTTCAGGTACGATAAATCTATTTGGTGGTTTGAGAAAACTTTGGCACACGTTCCATCTCCTTTAATGGAAATGTGGGAACCAACAGTGGTTAATCTTGCTCATGCATTCAGGAAGTTGAAGTATGATGATAATTTTGTTGAACTTTTATGAGTTATGCTGTTTGCTTATTAGCATTCCCTTCTAAAATTTGGTTGTCTGTGGATGATGTTACGATATAATATCATAGAGAGCATATGTTAGTTAAAGACGTCAGGATGTGAGAGGGAGCTGTTGATGATTGCATTTACTGCTTATTTTCTGTAGTTCCTTAGTATTGAGTATCCCCTTTCCCTCCTACACTGGAAAAGCTAAAAATAGAATGCAATTTGATTTAGACTATGCTAAGGTGTACTAGTGTCCTAATTAACTTTTTTGTGTGAAATTCAGGATGAGTGAAACTATGAGTTGATTTTGGTACACGCCTTCATATCATATGGCCTATTATGCTAACCCACTGAGGGTGTAAGCTATGAGAACGATATGATTTATGTTTCATGTATAATTCAATTCCACTTAAGGAAAGTGCAAACTCATTTTGGAAATGGGGGTAGTACTGGTTAATTGAATTTGGAAGATATACGTCCTTGTTTAATCAGTATGGGACCTACTGTTTTTCAGGATGTACCATGAAGCAGTTTCATACTATGAGAAAGCCCTTGCTTTGTCAACCAAAAGTGTGAGCACTTATGCAGGTCTTGCATACACTTACCATTTGCAGGTATTTAACCATGCACAATTAGTTCTACAACCATATATATATGCCCAAATTTTCTAATTGTAAAGCTGGCCTTATGGTTTATGTTAATGAGTTGCATATGGTTTCTTGATAGATCCTTCTCATTTGTGCAGGATAACTTTACTGCTGCAATTATGTACTATCACAAGGTAAGAAATTGGCCGTTTATCTGTATGGTTCTTCAAAGGCAAAATCTCTTGCTTTTATTTTCTCCTTTCTTCTCTCTGCTTTTCTAATTACAAGCTCTCTAAAAAAATCAAAAACCTACCTGTGATTTTCGTTACATGTTGCTGAAACCCTTGTTATTGCTGAATGTTAGTCATCACAATCTTGGTAGTCGTTTTCTAGTGTGTGAAAGTTGACATCTCAATCAAAGAACCTTAGAAATTCACCCAATACTTAATGATGACTCTCTATTCCAAATTATTAATCGGGGACTAGTTGGAGATTAATTGGATTTCTATTTTTGTATTTTTATTAAATAAATTAATATACATATACAATTAAAGTATGAATTATGTTATATAAAAATAATAAATATTGAAGATGTTTGTTACATATACTTAAAAAATATAAAAATAAAAGTACTGATCACAACTTGGCCGATTCTTACAACACAGTTAGTGACCATACTTGTAGATATATCTCATTTATTGCCGTGAGACCTAACCAAGATCTGGACCTGAACACATTCCGTTATTGAAATCATTTCATTCAAAGCTATGTTATTGAACATAACGATAGATCACAAAATTAGCTGTATATTTGAGTTTATTTTACCATTTGAATTGTTGTCTTGTCATTCCCCATCAGGCGTTGTGGCTGAAGGCTGATGATCAGTTCTGCACCGAAATGTTAACTGTGGCTCTTAAAGATGAATGCCGACATGGTATAGACCCCAAAATTGATTTAAGACAAAGCGAGGTTTTTGTTTGATTACGCTAACACCAATTTGTAATGTATATATACTATGTATTAAGTACCACATTGCCTTGAATAGTCAATTTATTTCTAGTCAGAATGATTCGTTGTTCCAAACTCAGAAGATAGGATACAAGAACTTTGAATCTATCTATGCCCTATGTATCACTCTTTGATTGCCGCCGTTATTGCTATTCTGCTTGGGAGTCTGAGATATGAGCAAGGAAAGAATCATTGTGGACAAAATGGACTCATTGTTGATTCTTTCTCAATTGTTGAATAAAGTGATTTTAATTTTGCAGAGCACCAAAATTATTGAGTGATGGCGGGATGTTTATGATATGTTATGGGTAAAATACGAACATTTTATGAAGCATTATTCGTGGACAGGTATAAATGATTCTCCGGAGGAATTAATAAAAGGTAGATCCGGCGAAAACAAGGACGAGGGAGGATACCGGAAAAGGAAACTACAGAGCATAACCTAGTTTGAGTTTAATTTTTTCATTATGCCTAATTTCTGCAATAAGCTATATTTTACTGGCCATCATTTTAGTTGGAGAGGCCTATTAATTTTATAAGAGGGAATAAATTGTAAGTGGATTTTCAGCTATAAGCATATTAAGTTTTTATTTATTTATTTATTTTGTTTCTGGTGTATGTATATGCTACAAGGTTAAAATTAAGAATTTGGAGACAAATATTGGGGTTTTCAAGTTGCAAAGCGCTTGGGGTTCATTTATGAGTTTGTGCAACTTTTTGGAAGCTCAACAAGTGTATGTATACAAGAAGATCAAATAGGCTCCTCACAGCCATAATGTAGTAATCTTTTGTGCACTAATAACTTTTCATGTATGCAAAATTTTAATATGATTTAATGATCAATATATTAAGCATATGGCCATTTAATTAAATAAATTTTAATTTGGACAATAATACTTGATAAATCTTTTTTTATTTGTTTCGTTCTCCTTTATTTATAAAAACTACTAACACTCTTTCAATAGTAAGTGTTTTTCTTCCTATATAGAGTTTTCTTCCTTCCCTGATGCACAGCACCTCAGCCAAAGCTGGCTGAAAAGAGCCCAACCTATGAAACGCTCGAGCATACCTCATCAACCCCCCAAAATGATGGACCATCACGCCCAACCCACATCTATCTGCATTAACATTCAACACCCCATCAACATTAATCTTCCACCAGTCCAACCGAGGAGGGATCCCACTCGTCGGACCCCTGACGATCACGAGGAGGGCGGGCCGGCCGGCGCAGAGGCCTGAGCAGCCTCCCACTCCTAAAAAAAACTTGAGCAAGTTGGTGTTAATTTCAATAGTTTAATATATCACGAATTGAAATTAATCATCAAAATACATTTGTGCCCTTGTTTGGAGAAAATTTACATGATATTGAGAACACAATTTGAATTGGGTAAATTGCCATAAACTATTCAAATTTTGTAAAATAAATGGTTGTGAACTTTTATTTTTGTAAAAATATCTCTAAACTTATCATTATTTGCTAAAATGTGTATATTTGTTTAAAAATAACCAAAATGCCCTTAAATCATTTTTATAAAATTAAAGTAATAATATTTTTCAACTCAAGCTCGTCGTGTTCCTTGTACTCCAAACTCGTATATATGTGAAGTCTCACGGGAGGAAATTGATGGTGTGCGAAAGAATAAAAAATTCGACGAACTCAAGTTGAAAAAATATATTTGTTTAGAACTTTTACCTTCCTTTTATTTTATTTTTTAGATCTGTATTTAGGAAATAAATCACATGTAAAAGCCTATAAATAAGAGGATATCTCTCTCATTATAACTCATCGAGTCTCCAAGACATCGTTCTGGTCAATCACTATCAATAAAATAGAAGGGTCGTGACTTTCAAGCTAATTACCCAACTCTCTTTCTCTATCCTTTTCTCTTCACGTTCTAACCTGATCGGCCTTCACACCCACTCCGGCAAACCCCTATCCTTCTTCCCTACACATTCGTCTAGGCTTAACTTCGCCGCCGAAGCCCTCATCGTAATTGTCTCCCAACGCGTTTGTAACCAATCGTTAGAGACTGATTGGCTAATTACATTTCAGCCGCCAACTCAATCCCTACTTGTTTCACCAAGAAAGGCTTGCTAGACGAAGTTCTAGCGCCGCAAGGTCCCGACCAAAAGAGTCGAATCTCACAGGCCGTGACATTATGATTTTGTTCGGTGAAATCGGTGACTATAACTCCAGATGTAAAGACTGAAATATTTTGAATATTTAGCTTGTTCTTATTGATCTCATGATGCACATATTTATACATGTTGTGAAAGGTCTTCGTGAAAGACAAAAGGTCTTGGAGGAAGTGATAAAGTTGGAGGAAGAGATAATAAGGTTTTCAATACTCCCCCTCAAGTCGGAGCATGAATGATGGAAATGTCCAACTTGATGAATAAGTTCATGATAACGGCAACACATATGCACTTTTTGGATTAAGCTCTATGGCGTCATGTACGCTCTTCGACTTTGGCTTAATGGTGTCTCGCATTCTTCGGCTTTAGCTCTTTGGCATCTTGCGCTCTATGGCTCCAGCTCTATGACTTCTTACACTCTAAGGCTTCGTCTTTATGGCGTTTTGTGGTCTAGGGTTATGATTTTGTTGAGTAGCTCGTGGAGTTGTTCCTGGTCAAATCCCTTTGTGATAATTCTCAAACAACTATGATCGTGCAAACTGTTGTACAAGCTCAAACTTGCCGAGTAGCTCGTGGAGCCGGTCCCGAACAATTCTTAAGCTTTACATAAAAAAGGATATGATTTTTATTTATTTTTTTCGGGTGAACAGTACCACATGCGTGAACGGTAACCGCACCCCATTTTCTGGATTGTTGTCGGAGCACCTTTTCATTGGATTAGACGGTGACACCTACCGCGGCTTGTGGAGCAACGATCGGAGGTGGCTCACTGGAGCTGGCTGAGACAGAGAGCCCAACAGAGCCGCCGTGGGCGTACTCTATGACGATGTAAGTCTTGAATCTGGTACAGATCGACTGGAATCCCAATGACGATAACAATCGTTGCTCGTGGAGCAGCGATTGGAGGTGGTTTGCGAGCGACGACTCGGGGAGAATCGCTGGAGGAGTTTTCCGGTAATGGTGTCGTTGGCACAGAACGACCGAAACAGTGCGAAAGCGATTTATTTGCCTTGCCTACTCGTCGGAATCACAAATCATCGACGAGTGGGCAAAGCGCAATTTTTTTCAGAGATAGAAAATAAGGCCGATATTGCTCTGATACCATGTAAAACTTGAGCTTTTTATTTATTTGTGTTTGACTTACATTACAAGGAGATCTCTCCTTATATAGGAAGAGAGATCTCCTTGCAATTTAAATCAAATACAAATAAATAAAAATCTCAAGTACAACATGGTGTCATAGCGTTAGATTCGATCATAGTCGTGTGTAGCTTTTTTCACTCGTTACTTATGTTTTAGCGGGTGGGCAAGACATTGTTCATCGTCTATTGTTCAGGCATAATGTTCATCATCGGTAGTTCATGTGGTACTATTCACCGACACTGTTCATGGCACTGTTCGCTGGAGATTTTTCGAGGGTTCGGTGATTTTCCTCAAAATCACTTTTTCCGTCATATGGGTCTTAGTTTGGCATTAAAATATTGTTTCGCACCGTCACAGTTGCTTGAAGTTGTTTCGCACAGACGTAGTTGCTTAAATTTTTTTTGGTGATTTATCTTAAAATCACTATTGCACCGTCATTATGTGACGTAATTGCTTAAAAAGTTTTGGTGATCTTTTCTTAAAAGTCACTTGTTCTTGAGTCTGTATAATCAACACGATTGAAGATGTTTTGCGCCGACGTTTGACGTAGTTGCACGTTTTGGAGGAAGAGGTAATAAGGTCTTCAATACCAGATATGCGAGGCTATACCGTGCTTGGAGTCGAAGACAAAAGGAAGGAGCGCACACAACTTTGGTTTGTATCTTCTGAACCGTCGTCGGTCAGTTCGGTTAACTGCGCGGTTCATAGTTCTTGAACCGCAACCGAACCGGCTCCCCTTGGGTTTCAAATGAACATTCCTGCTATCAAAGTGGATCGGGTCGGATGACCCACGGACATTGCAGGCGGGACAGAAGCCCAAGCTGATTTGTGCGTAGATTGAGGAAGAATGACGGCGGGTCAGGAGGACCCGCAGGCCCCAAGCTCGCCCGTCTACTCTGTTTCGTCGGCGCCGGATGTTGTGACCCTTTCTTTCCACCTTGTTTTCTGCAATCACAGTTCGCATTTCTTATCTCATCCAAATCCTACCATCAAATGTTTCAGTGATTGTTACTGTCGGGACCAACAAATGGAGGGAAATCGAGCGCAAGTCAACGGTTCAAGGAGAGTTGCGGCAACAGGTTTCCAAAAATCCGGCTCCAAGTGCCGTGAAATGACATTTCAGGTTATTGTTAGGGTTGGGAATGACAATTATGTTCTTGTTCTTGTTCTGAGATTTTGTATATCATTTTTTTTGGATATTTGTGATTGGCCCAGAAGAGATATTTAAGATATTGTTCACATAACTGCTTATGTGTTCATGTTTGGAGATCAAATTTCAATATGGAGAGAATGCAATATTTTAGCTCAAGAAGATTTTATCAGCTTCATTATGTTGGTATTTACTGATAAAGCTTTTCTTTCCTGTATCCTTATCCCTTATCTTTGAGTCGCGCCAATGCAACACCCCTTCAGATTTTGCTGGAAGCTGGTTATCATCAATTGGAGGGTATTTTGTTGTAGTTGGTATGTAGAGTTTTACTGCTTAGTCATCTTCATTTGGTAACATTGGTTGTATTTCATGTATACACCATAACACAAACAGTGCTGTGAAACTCACGAGTTCTACCCTATTTCTCAGTAAAATTGAGTTGGCCGAGTTTTGGACCAAACTCATACTCGGTAGTTTAATTTTACCGAGTTTTTACTCGGTCAAAGTTGGTCAATTTTTATTTATATTTTACTTTTTCATATGCTTTGAAACTAAAGTATAAAATCCCGGGTTTTGTTTTTAACTTATAAAGTTGTTTGAAAGTATCTTGTTTTACTAAAATATTGTAATTTTTGTCTTTCATGTGGATTATATATGAATAGATGTGTGTCGAATATTTATTTAATACAAAACGAGTTTTGCCAATTTCTCCATGTTCTCAAAACATCTTATATTTTGTCTCGCCGAGTTCTCCTCAATTCTGAGGTTTAGACCCTTGATTAGAAATATTGGCAGCCGATGAATAGAGCTTACCTTACCCTATACAATCTCTTGTCAATTCATCAGGTGATTTATGAGCTTTGTTGTGCTCTGGTGACTGCCCAACAGAAGGTGAACCCTTTTTCTTAAAGTGGATGTTGTAAAATGTCATTTGATTTTGATATGCTTGAAGATTGTAATGCTGGGAGAATTATTTCCTCCAATGTGGTATGTATAATACCTTACTTGTATCCAAATAACTTTAAATTTTGTGCAGGGAGTCATTTCGTTAGCTCCTTTTTGCGCTAACATTGTTCTCTGAAAGTCCTGTTATAATGACTGATGAGAGAAATACTTGTGGAAGGATTATGTAGACAAATAAGTACAATGACCTCACTTCTGAATGCTATCAAGTTAAGAACACCTGTTTATATTATCATATGCAGTCAACCATGGCTGCTTTGATAAATTGTATGTACTTCTTCTTTGTCATCAATTTGAACTCAGAAAGAACACATATTTCTTATATGCAAAAAGTGTGAATGTTTTGTGTTTGTTAGGCATAATGTTAGAGAAACTTGGACTGCTAGGTCTTCATGAAACATGTGCTTATAGTAATATTGCCGATAAAAAAAACAGTGCTTATAGTAAGATATGCTATCGATCCGGTCCTCGTAACATTGCAAGTTTCAACAGGAAAGCCCTTGTTCATGCATAAGGAGTTTACTTTCTTGCAGTCAGGAATATACAGCTGTTTATTCATGTAGAGTTAAATTCCTTCTAAATGTAGTGTATCTCACTACAACACTGGTTTTAACATGGCATGGCCAAGATTAGATTGTTATTAGAGAAGTGTACATAATTTTCTCATCTTTAACTGATTGAGTTTATTGACTTGAGCATGGTATTTATAATGTGTGAAGCTCTAGACATGATAGCATAACAGTCTTTTTGAGTCTTGTTTGTTCAGAGAGCGGGTAGCTGCTTTAGTCTTTAACTGTTTTTTACTTGTATTTTTTAATATATGGTTACAACATTATGTATTATAACGTAGATATGAGTTCTAATTCGTATTCCTGAAAATGCATATGCTTGATTAATAGGAGAAGCAAGCTAATGCATAAAAACTTCTTGGTGCAAATTAAGTCGGTGTGTAGAATGTTACAAAATGGAAGGGAGGTGCTGGCAAGTGGTAACTACTGAAACAAGTAAAGATAAGAAAATGGGTTGTGGGTGAGGTCCTTCGGGCACAAGCAATTATAGGATGGAACAATCAAGAAGCAGCATATTCATTAATTAAGGAAACAATATTGGACCGGGTACTTACAGAGCCTTGTGGAACAAGAAGCCAAAAATAAATTTAAGAGAAAAGTATACATATAGTTAGGGGTGGGCACAATTACCCGATAACCGACAAACTGACCGAAATCGTACACAACCGGACTGATAGAAACTGGAACCAGAAAAATTATGGTCAAATTTGGTTATAATTTTCAATAACCGGATAGAACCGGTCCGGTTACCAGTTATTGAGTTCAATAGCCGTGGTTAAACTGGAACCGACCGGTATATGCATAATTTTAATACCAGCCGTTGATTTCACACTCACATGATCAATCAATGGCCATGGTGAAGCCACGTTGATCAGCCCTCCTCCACACACA
>JAYMTP010006865.1:0-11605 GCA_036897365.1 Geranium brycei | reverse complement strand
TCTCTGCCCATCCACCACTGGCCTTCTCCTGGACCCGTCTCCCCTCATAGATAATATCAAAATAATACCCCCACGATTTAACCATCAAATCCCCCAACACACAGCCCCAAATCAGCTACAAATCAACCCCAAAACCAGCCCCAAATCAACCCCAAACCTGAACTCAGCTATTAAAAAGTTTGTCAATTTTATGATTTGAACCTAATAGATGTGATTTATTACTATATATTTATATGAGCACTCATTTGTAGCTGAGTGTATGTGCATCCCTACATTTAATAGGATTCTTAATATATAACATTCAAATGACATTTTTCATACCAATTATGATTTATCATTTGAATAGTTAGAAAGCAAACTACAATATCATAAACTTAGATACAGATTGGAAAAAAAAAACATAATATAATTGATTGATAAATAATATACCTGGAAAGTCTTTATTTGTTAAGAAAATATGAAACTCTAATAATAAACCATAAAATTCTATTGGCCTACAACCCTAATGAGCTAATACAATCTAACAAATCTCAAACTTAATACGTTGACAACTCAATTGAGTTTGAATTTGAAATAATTTGTCTTGTGAGTGTCTCTTCATTTTTCTCTCATGACGAGATGTTCAATTGGACTATGTTGTTACTCTAACACCATGTCTCACATACAAGAATTCGAGTTATAAGGAAATTGCATGTAGACGAATTATAGGGAAATTGCATGTAGACTATGGCGCCAGGCTCAAAAATGGAAGGGAAAACAGAGTTACAAAAAAGAGAGTTGAAGAGCACGTAGATATACGACATTCTCTGAACTTGGATGAACGGAGTTGCTGAAACTGACAAAAATAAAAATATAACATTATTTTTTAATAGGTCACATTCTCGATATGACTTTCTAGTTAGAACGAAAAAAGACCACAAAGCAAGAATAATGCATATTTGACAGCTCATAATAAGGCGTGGAAGAGCGAAAAGAATAATAGGATCTTGCCCACTTATAAAACATACAATGAGCGAGTAAAACATACAAACACAAAAGCATAATCAAAATCAAATTAGATCTAAGGAAAAAGTATACTTAGGTACACCCAATTATACACATTTTCTAGTAAGCTACAACCAACTAAGAGTTGGTCATTTAACATACACCCAAGTTTCATAAATTTTTAACCGTTAAGTTTTTGGTTAATTTTGAAATTGAAAAGACAAAAATGCCCCTTGGTTCATTTTCCAAATTTTCAAATCATGTCATTCGTGTGTGTTTGGGTTTTGAGGTACCAGATAAGCTCGTCGACCTTGCACTGATCCTCCGATTGCCTTCGTCGGCGCCAATGTCGACCTCCGACGGCTCAGCCAATTGCCAACGCTGGATTTGACCTCCCTTGCATCCCAAATCTCAACCCAGAGTTCTCAGTCACCGTGTATCTCTCGAGCCTCCACCGTGCAACTCTCCGACGCTCTTGCTCAGTACGATGTGTATCAACAAACCCATTGAATTGTATCAGATAAAACGACATCGCATCATAACACATGCTAGCAGGTGGAGTGTTCTCGCCGGTAAATCCCCTTCCGAGAACTATTTTGTTTCTTTTATATTACAATTTGTTCTTTGTGTTACTTCCATTATGTTGTGTCTCTCCTTATTTTATTTTTCTTTTCTTTCACTATCATATTTTTCGCATGATTCTTAGTTTTAACTGATTTATTTTTTGAAACCCACCTCTTTCTTCACATATTATCATTAGATTTGTACTATGTTTTCTTACATTGTTTCAAAATTGAATCTTGTTGATCATGTTTTGTAAATTAGCAGATTTCAACATTACAACCTAGAGGGTGAGAAATTCAAATGAAAGAAGATGAGAAGATATTAGTGGTGAATGAATTGAAGAGAAACATGACTGGAGAGTTGTATGGTGGTTGAGGACTTTGAGGTTGAGAGTTGGGATGGATGCGAAGGAGGACGAATCCGACTCCACAACCTGGCAGAGCCATCAGAGGTCGAGTTCGACACACACATAAGTGGTGGTCGGAGGGTCAAAGGCGAGCTTCTCCGGTACCTCAAAACCCAAACACACACAAATGACATGATTTTAAAATTGAAAAATTGATCAAAGGAATTTTTGTCTTTTCACTTTCAAAATTACCCAAAAACTTAACAGGTGAAAATCTGTAAAACTTGAGTGTATGTGAAGTAGTAACTCTTAGTTTGATGTAACTAAGTGAAAATGTGTATAGTTGATTGTAGCTAAGTGTACTTTTCCCCTTATCGAATACATATTAAAGAAAATGAAAAAGTACAAGTAATTATCCCCAACTATACGTCATTTCTCCATTTAGCTACACTCAACTAAGATTTGAGTCATTCAGTTATACTCAAGTTTCATAAATTTCAATTTGTTAAGCTTATAGATAAAAAATGGTAAGTGAAAAAGTGAAAAAGTCTAAAATATCATTTGACTAAAATCTAATTTTCAGATCTAAAATCTAAATTTTCAATTAGATTTTTACTTGAATGTATTTTTTGTCTTTTTACTTTCAAAATTAATATTTTTCATTTAAAAACTCAATGGACGAGAATTTATGAAACTTGAGTGATTATAATGTTAGTTAGGTATGGATAAGTGAAAATGGTTATCCATATTATATTTTTTATTGACACATAGGAAGACTTTCTATCTGACAAAAAAATATGAAACTCTAATATTCAAAAGTCAATGAGTACCAACTGAACAAGTAGTTGAATGCACAATAAAATAAAATGCGCAAAACTTCGTGGGAGGCTTGGTCGATGATGAAATAAACAACTGTCCCAAGAATAGGTACTTAGTAGGCATCAAACCAACCTCTGGTTACGTGCTCTCAACCCAATCCAATATATCGATCCTCTAAATAATGAGCTCCATCTCACTCATGTAGGTACCATATATATGTATGTGTACACTAAAATCGTACTAATATAGCTCAACAAATGGAGTATACTACTCGTGGCCGGAACAAGCCTGCCTCGCAGCTACCACGGAGCAAGAGCGGGACTCATGCCGCCATGTCATCGCCCTACAAAATCTACCCCTGCAACACATCAAGAACTACTACTAGTAATTACGGTGGCACCTCAGTAAATAAGTTTTTACAGCGAGGAGGAGGAACCAGTCCAAGAAACTTGGGATCGGCGTGGGCGCTGTCGCCAGGGAGATCGGGATCGTCCGGCAATGCAGGGAAGGCCGTGTCCAGCGGCGGCGGGGCCATCAATGGGGTGTTCAACTATTTCCGGCAGAAGAAGAAGGTGAACTCGGCGCAGGAAGAAGAATTTCACAGCTACAGAATAGCAAATAACAGGTTGGTGCAATGGAGGTTCGTCAATGCCTCAGCTGCTGCTTCCATGGCTGCCAGAACCAGACTTGCTCAGGTAAATTATTCATTTCTCCAAGGACAATATATATATATTGTCCATTTAATTAAACATTGAGTGATCCTTTTTAACAGGAGAGACTGTTTTGCGTGTGGATTGTGATACGGAGGATGAGAAGCTCAATCGTAGAGAAGAGGAAAATGGCGGAGAAGGTGAAGCAGGAGATAAAAGTAAACCAGATTCTGAATCCGCAGATTCGGTTGCTCAGCGAATGGGCAAAATTGGATAAGAAAAATTGTGAAGCAGTTGGTCGAGTCACCAGAAAATTGCGCGGAATCTCCGTCAGACTCCCTCTAGACGATGATGCCAGGGTACAATTACAATTTACAAACACTCTTTTTTCAACTTTAATTCAAATAAAATAAACAGAATAATGGTTATGAAAATTAAATAAACCAATTATATTTATTTCAATTATATATTGTGAAACAGGCGGAGGAGGAAAGTGTCGTAAAGGCCATCAAGGAGGCAGAGGATGTGATGGGAGGTATTGAACAAGTGGTCAAGCAATTCCTCTACCAGGTAGACACATTTTTAATTGAATAATATCAAAGTTAACAGTTAAAAAGGATGTGGTTGAGTAATTAATATAATGAAATGTGAGAAATGCAGGAGGTGGAGAAGCTTCTGTATACGTTAACAGAGCTAACGATCACAATAAAACAACAAGAGGAGTGTATGGAAGAGCTGGAGAAACATATCCCTTTGCTTGCTTCTTCTGTGGTAACCTCCCAAACATTCCCTATTTTCTTATTATCCTAGTATGGGCCTTAACAAGAATTTTGATTTAGCATGTCTTCTTTTCTCTTTTTAGCAGATAAAAGAAGCAACTTTGAGAGCGCACCTCCTCCAAGTAACCAAGGACTGACAAGTGGAATCAAGACCATTGATTCTTAGCATAATTTTTGTCTTTCTATGAAAAAATATGTATACATTTTCGTTATTTATACATTTTGATTTACTCGATTATCATTTTAGAATATGTTGTATGAAAGTGTAAAAGTAACTTAATCTACATAATAGCCTTTTATTTCAACAATATTGGGAGATGGTTCGGACCATATTGGAGGCAAATTTGAACAAGATTATGCCACACATTACTTTGCCACCTACCATAGTGTAAGGCACTTGTGATTGGACTGAAAAATGAATGTCATAAATGTATGGCAATTAATGTATATGCTTGGAATTGCTCTATAGTTTGAGGCTGGACATGAATTTATAAGAAACCTATCATGGGTCTGCATTGCTTGTATGACATATATATATAGTTATACAAAACTGTCTGCACTTTCAGGGTGGAACATTAAAATCCATCATTCTTGTAGGAGATCGACAATTGCTTGTCCTCTTTTGTTTTATGTTACCAATTTATTGCTCCTTTACTTCTTTGTAGTAGGGTTCATAAATATTTGATACTTGTTTGTTGGTAGGGTGTAGACCTATAATTTATATAAACACTTGATATTCATTCTATATGTGTCAACTGTTGTAATCTTATGAACACCAAAGGCAATTTACAAAGTTTCATGATATATCAATTTTACTTTTATCATTAAGAAAAATTTTTATTGTAAAAAGACGAGTCGTCATTACTAAATAACAAAAATGAAAAGTATTATCACGAAAACAAAATCACTAATCTATCCAACGAACAAAGTGAACCCAAACATAAACAAAACTCAAGTAAACCAGTCAAGACCGTGGGTCTTGAGACAAGAGGACATAGATTCCAGTACGAGAGAGAATTTGTTGAATCGGTCGGACATGTGAACCAAATGATAAGGTATTCCGATAAAATAAGCCATAAATCCTTCAAAAAATGTATTCTCCTAAAATCTTATTGTTTGTTTAATATTTATAAATGTCATTTCATAAATTTACAAATGTATTGTTTTAACAATGCACAATCAATAAGTTGTGATAATTAGTTTCAGAAAATTTTAAACATCAGCCAAAAGGTCTTAAGAAATCTTTGATAACTACACCTCCCAATAGTATCTCATAGAACCATCATGACTAATAACAAGAACAAAATTACTAACAGAAGAAAAAGACAGAAAAGAAAATTGAACATCTCCTATACCAATCCCACCATCTAAGAAAAAAGAAAGTAAAATAATTAGTAATTAATATCAACACTCCACATTAGGCTTTTGCGCCAATGGATCACCAACCAAACCCTCGTCCCCAGCAGTTCCGACGACCTTCCTCTTGGGCTTGGCCTCCTGAAGCATCAGCACCACGTCCCTCATGGACGGGCGGTCCGCCGGGTTCCGGCTTGTGCACAAGAGAGCAATCCTCAGCATTTGCATCATCTCCTTCCTCACCGGTGCGCACGCGTTCTTGTCCAACACGTCGTTGACTCCGTCTTTGCTCTTCATCTTCGTCCTCACCCAGTCAACGATGCTGTTCCCCTCTCCGAACTCCGCCGTCACCGATCTCTTCCCGCTCACTATCTCCATCAGCACCACCCCATAGCTGTATATGTCGCTCTTTTCGTCTACTTGCAACGTGTATGCATATTCTGAATTCAAATCACATGCCACCAGCATTTTGACCACAAGATAAAAACACTAGTCGAATTGATTAATCAATTAAATAAAAGAGGACTAGGCGTACCTGGCGCAATGTAGCCGTAGGAACCGGCGATGACGGACATGGACTGGTCGGTGTGGATGAGCTTGGCGACGCCGAAATCGGCGACCCGAGCCTCCATGTCGCTGTCGAGCAAGATGTTGCTGGGCTTGAGGTCGCGGTGGACGATGACGGGGTCACAGTCGTGGTGAAGATAGGAGATCCCCTGAGCCACTCCGAGGGCAATCTTGTATCGGGTGAACCAGTCAGCCATGAGATTGTGATTGTGTGCCTTGTTGTTGTTGTTGTTGTTGGCATGGAGCATGTTGTCGAGATTGCCGTTGGGCATGTACTCGTAGAGCAGCATGGTGCTCTCCCTGTTGCTGCACCACCCTAGCAGCCTCACTATGTTCCTGTGCCTCACGTTCCCCAGCACCTCCACCTCCCCTCTCCGCCTCTCATTGGGCTTCCCCCACAGCTTCTTCACCGCTATGATCTCGCCACCTGGCATCTCCGCCTTGTACACCGTCCCCGCCGATCCCATCCCCAGTATCCTGTCGTTCATCGACAGGCACTCCACCACGTCCTCCGCCCTGAAGTTCAACCGCTGGAATGCCGTCAGCTTCCACGGCCCCACCTCCCCCTCCTCCGACAACCGGTACTTCGCGTGGAAGCACCGGCTGCCGGCGATCAGGACCAACAGCCCTATCCCGAACGCTGCCGCCATCACCCACACTATCGCTCCGGCGGTCCTCTTCGGCTCCTGTTTCCGACCGTCCTCATCGCCCGCGCACGGCTTCCCCAGAACACCGCCACAGAGTCCCTCGTTGCCAGAAAACGACGACGGGTGCAAGTTTGGGAAGATCGTGCCAGCGGACGGGATCGGTCCGGTGAGCAGATTGTAGGAAACATTGAAGCTCATTAAAGTAGTGCAGTTATCGAAACTTGAAGGAATCGTGCCGGTGAGGAAGTTTCTGGACAAATCGACGTCGGTCACCGATGGGAGCGTGGATATCTCCCAGGGGATTATTCCGGTGAGCAAGTTCCGGCTCAAATTCAATGAAATCAGCTTCTCGCAGTGACCGATGTCCCAAGGAATGCTGCTGTTGAGAGAATTCCCCTGTAATTCGATCTTGTAGAAGCTTCGGCATCCGATGAAATCCGGTATCTTTCCGGTAAGTTTGCTCGAACTCGCCGAGAAAATCTGAAGATTGGGCGCGCTCCATATGCTGTTTGGTAGATTGCTCTGAAACGAGTTGTCGGAAATGTTCAAGTACTGCAGCTGCACCGCATTGCCGAGATCGCCCGGAATTTCGCCGCTCAGATTATTGGTGCTCAGATCCATGAACGTCAAATTCGGTAGAGAACCGAAACCGAAAGGAATCGAACCGTTCACCATGTTGTTTTGGATCCGGAATCTGACCAGTGAAGTGCAATTGGCAAGCGACAGAGGCAATTGGTGACCGAAATTGTTAGAGAAGAGGATGAGTTTGCCCAACTTGTTGCCTAGACAGAGATTGGGAGGAATTGGACCGGTGAAAGAATTAGACGAAACGTCGACTTTGAGCAACTTTCCGTTCAACCCCAATTTGGGCGGTAGACTTCCGGTGAAGGAGTTGTTCCAGAGATTCAACTCGGCCAGACTCGGCAACTCACCGATCACCTCTGGCACCGACCCGGTCAACTCGTTGACCATCAAGTTCAGGCTTATCAGCTCCTTCATGGAACTGCCGAATTCCGCCGGAATCGTGCCGGAAAGCTGGTTATCGGACAAATCAAAAAACCTCAGGGACGCCAATTTCGTGAAACTTGCTGGAATTTCGCCTGTGAAGTGGTTTCTGAAGAGCAGAAGTGTCTCGAGCGCCGTCAAGTTACCGAGCTCCTCTGGTAGAGTTCCGGAAAGATTTGAAGCAGAAATGTCTAGATACTTGAGATTCGAAAGCGATTGAAACTCTGCCGGAACTCCTCCGACGAACCGATCGTTGTAGCCAATCTCCAATCGCTGGAGCTTGTTGAGAAACCCCAATTGATACGGTATAGGCCCTTCCAAGGCATTTCCGGCCAAGTCAAGAAACCTAAGCATCGGGAAGCTTCCGTATGCGGCCGGAATTTGGCCGTCGAAGTAGCTTCCGCCGAGGTTGAGGCGCTCCAGGTAGCGGAGGCGGCAGAACTCCGGAGGGAGAGGGCCGGTGAAACTGTTGCTGTAAGCGTCCAACACCCCAAGGAATCTGAGCCTGGAGACTCCAGGAGGAAACGACGAGTTGAAGGAGTTGTGGCTGATGTCGAGCGTTGAAAGCTCGGTGAGCTCGAAGATGGCCGGCTGGAGAGGCCCGTCCAAGGCATTTTTGCTCAAATTCAAGTACACGAGCCGAGACAAGTGCCGAATTTCCGGCGGGAGATTGCCGGAGAGGTTGCGGCGGGAGAGGTCGAGAGAGACGATTTCGGCTGAACTGGGGTCGCACTTGACGCCGGACCAGGAGCACCAAATTGGGTTTTGGAGGTTGGGCTTGGAGAAGGAGGGGGTTGGGTCCCAGTCATGGAAGCTCAACAGAGGATCTTTCAAAGACGATTTCAGTGAAAGTAAAGAGATGAGCTGAATTGGAAGAACAGAGGAGGAAGAAGAAGAAGAAGACAGAGGAACAGAGGAGGAAGAAGAAGAAGAAGAAGACAGAGGAACAGAGGAGAAGAAGAAGAAGAAGAAGAGAAGCAGTAAAAGAGGTTTCATGGTTTAGTGATAGTGACTGAGAGATGGATAGTGAAGAGAGGAGTGGTAAATTTAAGGGAAAAGAGGTTTTGATGGAGAACAAAGCTTTTGGGGAGTGCTGGGTTCATCATCATTGTTGTTGCTTCGGTGGGTCTTCTTCTCGGAGAGCAACAATAGCCATGGCCATAGCAACAACAATATTGAAAATCAAAAGGTGCCTTAATGAAACCACACCACTGTTTGCTTCTTCTCCTTCTCCTTCTCCTTCTTTTGGGTTTTTGAATTTCTTTAATGGGTATTTATTAGTTCTGCAATTGATTAATGGGATTTTCTTTTTGTGTATGGTTCATTAATTTTGTCTTCTCTTTTTTGCATATGAAACAACTTTTTCATCATTCTCTTGTTTGTTATCTTTATCTTTAATCCTCTTGGGCCCTTGGCTAAGGCTAACCAATATGTTTGTGTTGGTGGCCACTACTGTAGGTGTTCCCACACAGGATCCAAGAAAGTAAGTTCCAATTTCCCACTATTTTCTACAACTACTACTATACTTATTCTTTAAAACCTTGGTTTTGCTTTTCTTTGTATTTTCTGCTTTGAGGCTTAGATTGTGTCTAAGGTGGGAGCGGATACCATACGTGATAATAGCTTAATAACAAAGTTTTGGCTTCATTTGTTACTTTGAGATTTTATGTACATTATTTTTATATTTATAATTATTTAAATTAAATATAATATATATATATTTCTTAAAATTACATCAAACTTATCTATATATAAATCCTTCCCTACTTGGATTATTATGTCAAATTCTACTTGATCATAAAATTCAACTCTCTACCCCACCCACTGGGGTGTTTTTTGAGAATTGCATAAATGCACAAAATAGAGTCAATCCGACAGTTTTATCTGGAAATATAGAAATGTACAAATAAAATTATTCATTTTCTCAACTAAAAACAATTAATACAGAGGAACTTTTTATTTGATACAAAATTGAAAATATATTTTGATATTTAGGGAAACAAAATATAATTGTTTTGGAAATGGATAAATGAATATATAGTTGGAGAAAATAGAATACATGGTTTAGAGGGAGCATTGATGGTATAAAGTAAAATGTCCATTATATTGATGATAAAAGTATTTTCTAAAGTCAAAACTCTCAGGAAAAGCCAGCAATTAATTAGGACATTCTCGCTCTCACCCATTTAATTTGCTGACGGATATATGCATTTGGTTGGTGAAATATATCTTGATATCTTCAGCTATTTAAGAAGGGTAGTATCGACATTTCAACATACATTCAAATATCCCCGCCCCTATTGTATTGCTTGTGGTCTGCTCACTGTGACTGGGTTGGTTAATGGGTGATCGCATTAAATTCTTAACAAGTTTACATAATAACAAACAAATATACTTAATTTTAACATAATTATCCTTAATTTTAACCCAAAAAAACAATGAAAAATTTCAAAAATGTTCTTAAAATTTAGACATATGGTTAGAGATACTTTTGACGTTTTACACCCCGTTGATGTTAGAAAAGGTTACTTTAAAATATGTGTACAAATTGATTATATATATATCTTGTCATTCAAATTAAAATGAATTTGAGCATACCAAAGATGAATAAATCTGAGAAAATATCTTAATTTCAAATATTGCATAAAAAATAATCCCATAATTATCACCTTAAACATAAATCACTCATATATCTTTGGATATTTTCTTTAATTTAAGTTTATTAAAAACTATATACACATAAGCAAGCAAGCATAGCAGAAAATGTAGCAAGTACAAATGGAAGAGAATAGACAAGTAAAAGGAGCGTGGAAAAGTAAAGTGAAACAAACAATAATTTGAGTTAAATTCTAAAGAAGGAAGAGTGATATAGATAGTAAGTACAAAAGGCAATGCAATGCATGAAGAATTCCAGGAAACTCGTGAAAGAGAGAGTGGAAGTGGAAGGATGAGAGTGAGAGAGACGAGGACGGTTTTGTAGTGGTTGAACAATGACCATCAATAGCGACAAAAAACAAAACCAGGCAGGGACTACACCTTTAGTCCCAGACAGACAGACACGTATCTTTCTTAAGTAAGTACCCATCATCTATATACCATTTAATATACAAATTAGCGATTTTGAGCATTTAAGAAAAGAAATAGGAAGCCACAGACCAGAGAAGAATTCAAGTCTTTTCAGTTTTCACTCACAACTGTCTCTACGGACTACCTTCCATTCCAGTTCCCTGCTCCGGGGCTGTATCGATATTTTCATATTAGAGAAATTTTGGGTTTTATTCAACTTCACGTCAAAGTCATGCAAAACAAATAGTTAGGCCGGGGAGACTAAATTTGATTTACTTTTTTATACATAATTTTAAAATTATAATAATTAGAAGGGATGAATCCTTAAAATTGATTATTTACTCTAATTACCATGACTACATATCACTTATAATTGTTTCACATGAAAATTAGTTTTAAATGATATCTACTGATCTAGTCACACATAATAATACTCATCATCATTTACATATGTATAATTTAGGAGAAATTTCCATAGTCAACTACGTAGTTAAATTTTGTGTTAATTACACTTTCCCTGTATTGTAGTGGCGTGTTTTACACTTTGCCCCAGTTATACTAAAAAGTTCAAAATAATGTCAGTTAATTGCATTTTTTTAACACTTTGCCCTAACACCGCTAGAATTTGAATGAAAAACCTGATTTTTAAGAAAAAAAGACAAAAATACCCCTGAATTGATTTGAAATCAATTTAACTGGTTTAACTTGGACCGAAAATAAACTAGAATTAATTTCCAAACTAAGAAATTGGACCGGTTCTATATCAAATTATATAATAATAATTAAGTAATTAATAATATATTTAAACTTTCGAATGTCATA
>JAYMTP010006864.1:0-11606 GCA_036897365.1 Geranium brycei | reverse complement strand
ACATTATATCTCATTAGAAATGCCAAATTCAGGGCATTTTAATGATTTTCATCGCTTACCATGTTAGATCAAAGACACCGAGTTTTTATTGGGTTCGGAGTATTTTCAAATAGTCTCTGGAATGTCCTCTCCGCTCAACTAGGTTGTGTTGGTTCTCATGGGTTTGTGATTCGTTTTGGCGGGTTTTGTTTTTTTGGGTTTTTTTCTGGGTTCGTGGGATGAATCGGACGGCGGTGACGGTGGGGCCGGGAATGGACTTGCTTATCATGCATGACAGTGATCGATATGAGCTGGTGAAAGATATTGGGTCTGGGAATTTTGGGGTGGCTAGGTTGATGAGGGACAAGCAGATGGAGGAGCTTGTTGCTGTCAAGTACATCGAGAGAGGTGAGAAGGTTAGTCTCCAATTTCACAATTTGGGCTCTTAACCCTTTTTCTCTCTTGCTGATTTGGTTCATTTTTGCTGCTGTTTGTGGGAATTGAGGTTTTTGCATGGTTTATGGGGGTTTTAGCTTTGGTGGGTTTCTACTGTAGTGTCTGAATTGATTGTTGATTTGCATTTCAGTTTGGTGTTCATGGCTCTTTTGGTTGCTGGATAGTTGATCTTTTAATTTTTGTGGAATTGAGGTTTGCATGGTTCTTAGTTATTTCTGCTTTGGGGGGCTTCTAATGTAGTGTCTAGATTTTTTGGCTGATTTGCATTGCAGTTTGGTGTTCATGGCTCTTTTGGTTGCTGGATAGTTGATCTTTTAGTTTTCAGGGAAATTGAGGTTTGCATGGTTTATGGTGATTTTAGCTTTGGTGGGTTTCTGATGTAGTGTCCGAATTGATTGTTGATTTGCATTTCAGATTGGTTTTCATTGCCCTTTTGGTTTCTAACTAGTTGATCTTTTGGTATTTGTTGAAATCAAGGCTTGCATGGTTCATAGTACTTAGGTGGGTTTTTAATATTGTGTCAAAATGGATTTCAATTTGGTATTCATAGCTCTTTTGGTTTCCAAGTGGTTGAACTGCTGATCTTTTAGTATTTGTGGAAATTGAGGTTTTGCATGGTTTATTGTGGTTTCAGCTTTGGTGGGCTTCTAATATTGTGTCTGAATTGATTGTTGATTTGCATTTCAGTTTGGTGTTCGTGGCTCTTTTGGTTGCTGAATAGTTGATCTTTTAGTATTTGAGGAAATTGAGGTTTGCATGGTTTATTGTGATTTTAGATTTGGTGGGTTTCTAATGCAGAGTCTATATTGCTCGTGATTTGCATTTCAGTTTGGTGTTCACTACTCTTTTGGTTCTAAGTAGATGATCTTTTAGTATTTGTGGAAATTGTGGTTTGCATTGTTTATAGTGTCTAAATTGCTTGTTGATTTGCGTTTCAGTTTGGTGTTGATAGTTCTTTCGGTTTCTAAATAGCCGATCTTATAGTATTTGTGGAAACTGAGGTCTGCATGGTTTATAGTATTTTAGCTTTGGCCGGTTTTTATTATAGTCTCTAAATTGCTTGTTGATTTGCATTTCAGTTTGGTGTTGATAGTTCTTTGTTTTCTAAATAGCCTATTTTTTAGTATTTGTGGAAGTTGAGGTCTGCATGGTTTATAGTATTTTAGACTTGGCCGGTTTTTACTATAGTCTCTAAATGGCTTGTTGTTTTGCATTTCAGTTTGGTGCTCATAGTTCTTTTGGTTTCTAAGTAGTTGGTCTTTTAGTATTTGTGGAAGTTGAGGTTTGCATGGTAGGTTTTAATATAGTGTCTAAATTGCTTGTTGATTTGCATTTTCAGTTGTTTTATAGTGGTTTTTGCTTGTTTTGATCATTGTTGATTTACATTTCAGTCAGGTGTTCATAGTTCTTTTTGTTGCTAAATAGCCGATCTCTTGGTAACTGGTCAAATAGAGTGACTTGCTTATTTTCTTGTGTTCTTAGCTTTCACGAGTTTATAATTTACAGTCTGCTTGCATGTTTTTGCTTTTTAGTTCTTTGCATTTCATTTGGGTGTTCAGAATTCTTTTGGTTGCTAGATAGTTTAGTTTTTCGGTTTATGGCTAATGACTTCAAAAATTAAATGTTTTGTTTCTAGTTAATCTGCATTTCAGTCGGGTGTTCATAGTTATTGCGATTGCTAAATTGTTGTGATTTAGCTAGGCTTGTTAATCTGCATTTCGGTTTTTGATTAATGATTTTCGAAATCGAGTTGTTCGCTAGGATTCTCTTGATTTAGCTTTGAAGGGTTCAGTTTTAATTTTTTTGTTCACTACCTTAAATCAATTTGGCGTATTGCAGATAGATGAAAATGTACAAAGGGAAATTATTAATCACCGATCGTTGAGGCATCCCAACATCGTCAGATTCAAAGAGGTATATTCATTTCTTGAACCCTGATCGGTTTTAATTTCTCGTAATTCACTTACGCGTTAGTAAAACCACAGGTCATATTAACACCAACTCATTTAGCTATTGTGATGGAATACGCTTCTGGAGGAGAGCTTTTCGAGCGGATATGTAACGCTGGCCGGTTCAGCGAGGATGAGGTTTTTGTGTGATGAATTGGTTTATGTTTTTCTGGCATTGTGGTCGTGTTCTTTGTAATTTATTCTAAATTGTGATGCAGGCACGTTTCTTCTTCCAGCAACTTATATCGGGAGTGAGCTACTGTCACAATATGGTAAATATATACATTTCTTCTTTCTAATTTCTCGTTTCGTACCCCAAAAGTACGGTTATGTGAGTTTCATCCGTATTTCTCGATTGCTTTTATGTAGCAAGTATGCCACCGTGATTTGAAATTGGAGAATACTTTGTTGGACGGAAGCCCCGCTCCTCGCCTGAAGATCTGTGATTTCGGATACTCCAAGGTACCTTGTGTTATTCTCGGTTGTGATGAAACGATAGAATATAATTTTAACTCGAATCGTTTTTTCAGTCTTCGGTGCTGCATTCACAACCAAAATCCACTGTTGGAACACCTGCGTATATAGCTCCCGAAGTATTACTCAAGAAGGAATATGACGGAAAGGTAAAATATTTACTTGTTTCTGTTAACATACAGGTTCTCTCCCGACAAACGTGATGCTAGATTGCATTTATCGTTATAACACGATTTCACGACTAAGTTGAAAAAAATTAGTTACCGTGGCCATACCTCATTTAGGTTTATTACCACACAAGTGTGACGACTCAATGGTAATTGCATACAGTGTTCTAAAATTCCCCGATTTGTCCGATTAATCCTCGATTAGGCCATGATTAGTTCTTGGGAAAATGGCAAAAACGTGCCGTAAACTTTTACACTTTTGCTAGAAGGTGCTATGTACTTTTTTAATGGCAAAAAAGTGATATGAATTATGATTTTTTTTTGGTAAAATGTGTATATTTGTACAAAAATGACGAAATTGTCCCTGCAACTAAGAATTAAGATTTTATAAAATAATTTTAAATATTAATTTTTAACGTAAAAACAATTTAACTAAATTAAATTACAAAATTTGATTATACATTTTATTTAAAAGATATTTTCAGAAAAATTTTTAAAAATATTTATTTTTAAAAAATTCTTAATTCTTAATTTCAGGGGCAATTTTGTCATTTTTATACAAATATACACATTTTGCACAAAAAAAATCATAGTTCACCGCACCATTTTGCCATTAACAAAGTACACAACACTCTTGCAAAAGTGTAATAGTATACAACACCATTTTCCCTTAATTCTTTAATCTGACTAATTCACAATTAGCCCCTAGAAGGCCCTCTCCGCCCGACTAGCACCTAGCGTCATTGCACTCGTTTTATAATCCAATGTTTCCTGATCACGCCTTCTTGCTCAATGTGTGTCCAGATAGCCGATGTGTGGTCTTGTGGGGTGACATTATACGTTATGCTTGTTGGTGCATACCCTTTTGAGGATCCTGACGAGCCCAAGAACTTTCGAAGGACCATACACGTATGTATCTTTTTTTGATCGTCTGTTATGACTGAATAGTCTGAATGTAGCGAGTAAATAGAATTAACAACATTTCACTGATATATGTTTCGTCTGTTGCAGCGGATTTTGAATGTGCAGTACTCCATTCCCGACTATGTCCATATATCGCCCGAGTGTCGCCATCTGATCTCGAGGATCTTCGTGGCTGATCCCGCTAAGGTTAGTTGGTACACATCGATCTCTGAAACACATTCCCCGTTCGTCACAAGGTGGAATGCTTGTATGCATATTATTTATAGAAGTGATAATTGCAAAAATGCGTCGTGTACTATCAAATTTTGTAAGGATTATCTGTCAATTATCTTTTTTTCACCGTCATTGACATCGTTAGAAATAAATTGAAGAGACTAAAATACCCCTGAAAATAATAAGAAAGAATTGCATGCATCGCTACTACATAATCATACATATATTTGAGGGAAAATCGCTAGCTGTGAACTATTCAATTTTTGCAAAATGTGGATGTGAACTCACCAATTTTTTGCAAAATGTGTAATTTTGTCCAAAATGACAAAAATACCCCTGGAATTAACTACATAGTCAACTATTTTTAGTTATTAATTTTTACTTGGAGGGCAAAAGCGTCATTTTGAGAAGAAAAAAAAAGGGCAGTCACATGACCGAATAAGTGGTGTTTTCCGTCTGTTTTGACGGTTAGACAGTGCAAAAAATGATGGTTGAGTCAGATATTAGTATTATTGAGCTTATCGTTTCATTTTAATTACATAATTATGCAAAAAAATAAACCAAGCGCACGATTTTCTGTTCGATTATCTCATTTTGATCACCATTTAATCGACAGAGGATAACGATGCCCGAGATCAGGAACCACGAATGGTTCCTGAAAAACCTCCCGGCAGATCTCATGGACGAGAACAACACGAACAATCAGTTTGAAGAACCTGACCAACCGATGCAGAGCATTGATGAGATCATGCAGATCATCGCCGAGGCCACCATACCGGCAGCCGGCACCAATCTCAACCAGTATCTCACCGGCAGCCTGGACATCGATGACGATATGGATGAAGACCTGGACACCGACCCCGACCTGGACATCGATAGCAGTGGAGAGATCGTTTACGCGATGATATGATCGCGATCGTCGCCCGTATCCAGAAGCAAGGTAAAAAAGTATTTACTATGTGTATAACAAACACGTTTAGCATGACAAAAATAATATTTACTGTGTTATGTGTATAATATGGTAACTTCTTCGAATCCCGACTTGATAAATTGAGTAATTTCAATTTTAATTGCATTATAGTTCAGTTTCCTAGAGACTTAAAAATACGATAGATAGTTCAGTTTGCAAAATTGTGTACATTTGTTCTAAAATGACGAAAATGCCCTTAAAGAGTGTAACCGGCGAGCTCGAGTTGAACATTATTTTCATTTTTTGAAAAAAAATAAATGTTAAAGGTATTTTCGTCATTTTTTTGACAAATGTACACATCTTGCAAAAGAAAATGTAAGTTCACAGCCACTTAAAGGATATATAGACCAATAGATAGATAGATAGATAGTTGAGTTTCACGTCTACTTAAAAATACAATAGAGAGTTCAGTTTCCTAGACTTAAAAATACAGACAGAAGTTTCCAAGAGACTTAAAAATACGATAGTTCAGTATTCATCCTCGCTCGGGAAAATATGGACCTGCATATTGCTCGGGCCCACGAGCTCGAAAATGCATATGTCACCCGTCTTCAGCTTGTTGTCCCGAGCAAAGGCGCTCCACCCTCCGCACAAGATGTTCCGGTTTGGATGGTAATTGCAGTTCACCTTCCACGAATCGCCTCCCGGGTTCTGGAGGGTGATCTCCGTGTCGTGCTCGAGGAGGTGTGCGCGAGAAAACGAGCTCGGGATATGCTGCATAACATAGCATAGCGTGAATTAGAGTTAGAAAAAATTGTAAAAAAGGTGCTCTATAATATGTCACTTTTGCAAAAAGTGCTGTGTTGTTTGCATTCTTTTGCAAAATGTGTATTTTATAAAAATGACGAAATCACCCCTCAAATCAAGAATCAAGACTTTTATAACATAATTTTAACTTAAAGTTAAAATAGTATAACTATAAAATTAAATTACAAATTTTGATCATGCAAATTTTAGCTAAAAGATGAAAGCAGAAATATTTTTTTAAAACGATTTTTATTTTCAGGGGTAATTTCGTTATTTTTATAAAAATACATACTTTTTTTGCAATTTTCCCTTACAGTTACTATCTGGTTTAGAACTAGGTTTTGGAGGATGTGAGTGAAGACTTACTAACATAAAGACCCTCTCAACATGGTTCACTCCCATTTTGATCCAGAAGTAGGGAAGGTTGGATTTGAAAGTCACCGGAGCCGCCGGAGGATCTGTGTTTTTTGCTTTGGCCTTCTTGTTGGTGAATTTTTCTGGGTTTGGGTTGAGCTGAGAGAGATGGGTTTGCTCCATTTCTTCTTCCTTGTTCCATGTCCTCTGGTTTTGTTTCTTCTTTTTGGTGCTTTTGTGCTTGCTTGATTCACCAACTTCTTCTTCACCTGTATGGCATGTGAACTGAAAATGTTGGTACAGTGCTTTTGATTTCAAAAGAAACTTGTGCAATAATATTAGAGTAACAAACAATAAGGAGAGTTCATGGTTCGGTTTTGAATCGGTTTGGTTTTTGAAAGATAAAATTTGAGACTGAAATCGCTAGGGTTTGGTTCGGTTTTAAACTGGTCGATTTTTTTGTTTAGTTCCTTGGAAATAAAAACCGAAACTTAGGGATGGCAAAACTTTTGAACCCTTAAACTGGCCGGTTTCCGATTCGGTTGGTTTTGTCCAAACTAATTTCATGAAATTTTCACTTTCGAGCCTGTTTTTTTGTATTGGCCCCCAAAAAATTTAGCCCCAATGAAAATCAAACCGAAAGCCAACATGTTAAAAACCCGTTCTTCTCATACCTGAATTGTCGTAGACCCTTTCGAGCCTATTCTTGTCGAAGATCTGCACTTGGAATCCGGTAGCCCCGTCGTAGGCGAAAACCAAGAACTCGGCGTCCCCTAAAGAGTTGTCTCTCACAAATCGAGTCCAACCTTCACCAAAGTACAGATCTTTCCCATCTCTGAAAATCTTCACTTGCCATGACTTGTTTAAAGGTCCACTGAGAGTCACGTTCTGTCTAGCCTCTTTGGATAGGTGCTTCCGAAACTGTGGAGGAATGCGCCCTAAAGCGCGATGCTGAAACAGAAAAACAATGCCCAGAAATTAATATTTTCTTGGCATCCAAACAGATCTCATTGCACAAAATATGAAGTAACATGAAGAAAAAAATGGAGATAATCAAGAAAGTGCCCAAACAGGAGAAGAAGAAAAGGAAAAACAGTGACAGTGCTGAGAAATCAAAATTTTCTCAGCATCCGAATAGATCGCATTACACAATGTGTGATGGTTAAACAAAAAATCTGATCTAACATGAAAAAAATGCACATAATCAAGAAAGTGCCCAAAAAGGAAAGAAGAAAAACAGTCACAGTGCTGAGAAATCAAAATTTTCATTTCTCAGCACCCAAACAGATCTCATTACACAAAATATGTAATGGTCAAGACAAAAAAACTGATCTAACATGAAAAAATGCACATAATCAAGAAAGTGCCCAAACAGGAGGGGGAAAAATGGTAAACAGTGACAGGGCTGAGAAATCAAAATTTTCTCAGCATCCAAACATAGATCCTCTTGCAACATTTTCAATTTTTTCATTTCTGAGATGGAAAAAATGCAGCAAAACATAAACGAGGGGATAGATCACTTTCTCAGCATTCAAACTGGTAAAAAAATACAGCAAAACATAATAAGAATGCAAAACAAACAAATTTCTCAGCATCCAAACAACATTGCCAAGCAAAACATGCACAAGATCAAGAAAAAGACCCAAACAGCAAGAGAGGAAACAAAAACAAAGAAGCAGAACCAAAACATCATACAAATAGTATCAAGATTCAGAGATCACATACCAAGGGATCAGAGCAGAGGGTGCTGAGCATGATCTTGAAGAAGATAGGTCTCTTATCTGGAACAAAACTTCCCTCCATGTTCTTCACCTCAAGAACCTTCAAAGAGAGAATGAGAAACAAAACCAAAATGAAAGGTGCTTAAAATAAGACACAATGCTGCATCATGGTAAAAATAAATAAAAGGGATCTTAATTACATGCATGTGACATCTGAATTTCAAGTTCTTGATGTCATTTTCCACTGAACTGCACATTCCTATTTTTGCTCACATCATTGACTACATTTGGGATCAATGGTCTCTCTCACAAGTCTCTATATTGTTTCTACTTATGTTGTGAGTAAACCATAGACCTCATCCATGTGAAAACTGAAAAGCTAAAGCTCAAGTGCCCATTCACAACATTTTAGAGGAAATGTTGATTTCAAATACACCAAATTTTGATTAGCACAGTGCCTAGAATCAGTCCAATACATCAAATTATGATGATTTCAGATAATGGATAATGACTGTTATTTAAGAAAATTCATAAAACTAACATATCAATTTAGAATTATTTTTTTATCAGCAAAAACTATATATTAAATTGAGAGGGAGATTTTGATAATGGGAGCATATGACATGTTTATCAAAAGATGTGAATTTTTCATGAGCAATTTTTTTTTAATGACGATAGGCGTCAATCAGCTGAAGAGAACCTCTAAGAACTAATCAGATTAACAAAAAAGTTTTTCTTCGAGAAATTAAATTATCGATATTATCGTTGGGGGCTAGAATCTCATATCAGATCACAAGTTCAAGTGTTTACGTGTTTAAGTACATAAGATTTTGGTAAATTATATATATATTTATAGCTTCACACTTGCCAATATTTTTGAATTAGCAACTATAATAGGGACTTTTATCGAAGTCTTTATCATGAGATGGTGACACAAAGCTCTATGGCATGTGAAAATATCTGCCGCATGAACCCTACGAATCCAACTCGAATACATCTAATTCACTAACTACCCATTATTTTTCTAATCACTTTCATTTTGTTTCTATCACCTGATTAATTAACTATCTTAAGCACGTTTAAGCAATAAGCAATACTAATGTTAGATACCTTTACAATTATTGTGTGTTATTGTATTTTAAATTGTATTAACTCTCCATTATTTGTACCTCTTTATATTCTTACCGCTACATATTATATCTTTTATATATTAGATTAGTAATAAGAGAAATACAACCAAACATTCATACACTTTCAACTAATTTGAACAAATAAAGTTTTTTTATCATTAAAGAGTAAAATACATCATTGTTGTTGGGGAATAAATCAAGTATTCAACCTTTAATCACAGATATAAAGATCGAAACTTTAATCCCCGTAGTCTTTGCGGAAGCTAACCACCTTAGAGATGACCAATCCCGAATCAACAAGTAATATCAACAATACTAAGCTAGGCAAGTAATAATCAAGATAGAGACACGAGATTTAACGTGGTTGGGCAAAGCCTTCGTCCACGGGGTCCGGGAAATCCACTAGAACAAGAACTCGACAATTTGTACAATCCACAAGCTTGTCACAACCAAAAAATTTACAATTAACTTCAAATCAACTCTTTTACTCAGGTTCACTCTCTCTTAAGATTTTCCCGGTCACTCAAGATTTGTTTTACCATAAATCTATTCAAATGAGTCCTACCACACCAAATGACAACAACCACACAATCAAGAGATGGTGTGTTGCTTCATTTAATACCCTAATGGCCTCGGTGACAATGGGCCAAAAAGGGCCTAACCTCTACAGTTATTGTACATTATTAAAAATGAGATACAAATTTTCGTGGATCACATGTTTAGGGGCTCGTGGGTTTAGGATACGAGCTAACTTTTAAGTAATCAATTAGTGTTATATTAGCTTTACCTTGTCAGTACAAATAAATAATATTGTATTTTTTTATTGTGTAATGAAGCGATAAAGCTAATATAATCCCAACTTAAAATTAACTCGTACTTTAAACTCGCATATCCTTAGGGACCCACCTAGATTTGTTCTTGGTTTTCAAGAATGTGGTAAATATTGTGTGTAACTCGAAAATGGATTCCATTAATCTGATTAATTCTCGATTAGTTTCTAGAGGTTCATTTGTTAAAATATCAACTTAACGTTTTCCAAACTAGTTTTCATGAGTACAAATGGTTGTCCACGTTTTGAATCAAAACAATTTGATTTAGTTTTAAACATATCGATTTTTAGTTCAATTTGATTTTTTTTATGAACTAAGTTTTATGAAATTTTCACATTTTAAACTGTTTGAATTTATTATTTCACTTATTGATTTTCTGTTAGATTTTTTAATCGATTTTATGAAACTTTTACATTTTAGGCCGGTCTTGACTCATTATCTAACTTATTTTTTATTCGACCAATATGATTAGACTCAATTAATAAAGATCGATGACTTAAAATGAGTTATGTATCTGAATCACTCGATTTTCAACTCATATTGATTTTTTATCGGTTTTCATTTTATAAACTAAAACCGAATCAATAATAGAGTTTAGTTCGATTCAGTTTTAAATCGAACCAAGTCAGTTATATTCGATTATTTTAATTCTTCGGGTTTTAACGATCAACAAGCCATTAACCAAACCGACCTTTTTTACTAAATGACTAAGGTTAAGACACCGAGTGAAACAAGGTCAACTAAAGTGAACTCATGTTACAAACAAGAATGATGTCCCAAATCAGGTCCAGGTTCAAGATTGATGACAACTTTGTCACCAATCCAACACTCTATACTATATAAAACCCGCTACCTGAAACGACAAATCAATCAATCAATCAATCTCTTTCTTTCTTCACTCCAAGCTCTCTCAAGTCTCCAACAATGGTGGAGTTTGATCCCTCCTTCATTCAATCTCCGGAACACAGGCCCAAGCCCACCGTCACCGAGGCCCGGGGAATCCCGTTGATCGACCTCTCCGGTGATGATCGTAGCGTCGAGGGCCTCGTTTCGGAGATCGAAGCCGCCTGCCAGAATTGGGGCTTCTTTCAAGTAAGGGCGTTCATGGTTCAGTTTTGAACTGATCATTTATATTCTTAAAAAGTTAGAACCATAATTGTTAGAATTCGATTTAGTTTGATTTTGAACCGGTTAGTTTTTTATTTGGTTAATTTTGTTTGAACCGATATTTTTGAATTTGCTCATTTTGACCTAGAACTTTACTTATTTTTATCTTGGCTCAATCATTTTCAATAGTTGGATATTCATGTTCTGCAATTAAGGCAGTTTACAGTTTAAACCGAACTGATTAATTTAATTTTAAGAAAATAAAAAGTAAAACCAAACTGATAAAATTCAGTTCAGTTTTGAGTATGCCGGCTTTTTATTTGTTTTGTTATGAACCAAATTTTATGAAATTCTTACATTTTGAACCGTTTTGACTTAACGATTTTCAGTTAATTTTTTTAAAAACCGATTTTCATAAAATCCTCACAACTTGGGCCAATTTTGACTTGTTTTTTTGTTACCCCGATATTTTTATACTCAATTAACAAGGATCGATGACTTAAAATGAACTAGGTGTTCAAATCAATAGGTTTTTAACTCGGTTTGATTTTTTATTGGTTCTGAATTTGGTTAGATTTCCTAGTT
>JAYMTP010006863.1:0-11611 GCA_036897365.1 Geranium brycei | reverse complement strand
CAACACAATAGTTATCAAGTTGGTTACACTTACTAACAATTGCTATACACAGTCAATTATGTTAGTTCCAAGAACCCTAACGAGTTAGATTTGTTAGTTCAATAATCCTAAACATAAATTCAACAAGAAAATAATTCAATCCTAATTAATAATCAATGATCATATGATTAATAATCAAAAGAACAATATATACTATACAAATCAATCAATAATCAATGCAAAACGCCTTAATTATTGATACTAATAGAGAGCTTGAAATACAAAACCTCAATAAGCATTCTAATTGTTCAATCAACTGATCAACAATCAATACAATGGGAGCTGAAAAATCATTGATCTGGGTTTGTACAGCAATGGGTTTCTGGTAACAAAGAGAGCCTAACAGAGAGTCAATGGAACTAAAAGAGAGATATAAAAAAAATGAAAAACAGAGAGCTGGAAAAAAAACCTTCAGTCGAGGGAGCTGCGACGAACGGAGGCGACGGACGGCGGAGCTGTGAAAACGGCAAGGAGTGACCAAGAGATGAGAATTTGACGAAGAGTGAAATCGCATAATAACCTAAAACCAGATCCGTTTTGACTCCGGTTAGCTCGGGTTTGACCCGGTTTGATCTGATTGGACCGGATTGGCAGAATTGAATTTGATTAGGCCGGGTTTGACCGGCGATGACCGAGTTTTGGCCAAGTTTGGGGCTTCTCGTCCCAGGAGGTTCAAAAGCCCGAGTTTTGTGGAGTTTCTTAACACAGTCTATGTATATCGGTTTTTGAACTTATTTCCCAAGTTTTTTTAAAAAGACAGTTTTGTTCAACCATTATTTGAGCTTCAGTTTTCGCTTATTAAATTGTTTTTAACTGTCTTATTCTAACAAACTATTATTGTTATTGTCATTAACATTTGCATTATGTATAAATAAATATTTAATATGAAACGAGATATTTTATTTCTCCCCGATTTGACAAAAATGCTTAACTTTTGGCTAGTTTTGGCCGGTCCCAACTTTTAGAATATTGGTCATAAATAATTTGTCAGTTCAATTGTTAGAAAGTTATTCATAACAATATCATATCAGAGTCAACACAAAATATGAAGAAAAAACAAATTGAAAATCGAAATTAAGATTTGTGCAAAATTAGGTTCGGCAAAAAAATTTCATAATTTGTATTGCAGATTGATATAGATTCAAACATAATTCGTGTGTTAAAAATATGATGGAGGTAAGAAAACTCGAATCGCAAAGAACACAAACCCTAGGTTGAAGAAAACAATAAACGCCCGACAAAACGAGAATCGATACATAAAATGAAGAGGAATAGAGAGGCAATTGAAGAACCTACCTGAACTGAGATCGCAGAAAGAGAATGTGATAGCTGGTGGCTCACTACTGTGATCAGGTTTTTCCAGCAGCGAAGAGAGTATTAGCCCTTGGCTTTACCGGGTCGAATTCTCGGGTACCAAATAAGGGTCTCTTACTTGAACAATTTGCACTCTCTTTCCCGACTCAAACACAAAAAAAATTAGATACACAATTGAGAGGGAGTTTTAAACTTTCATCTAATAGGATTAACTACAACTAAACTAGGTGCAAGAAATGTAAAATAGGAGTGGCTGTTGGAAATCAAGGAATAGAGACTCGCGGAACTAAACCGAGGATTGTATAATGATTAAGCGAGAAATGGATACCAGCATGCAATTTCATTTGGCGTATATTTTGAATACTCTACCCGTCTCTCGACATTGGGTAAAACCTAATTAACTCGACTCATGTGCATCCCTAGGTTTCACTACACTTGCACAATGTCACTTAAGCAAGCGTGTTTACTGTGCGATATCCCCATGACCCTAAGCCAACCACATTACAACCAACAATTTTCGAACCAAGAAAAATCACGCCAGACGTTAATCCCTCGAGTCTACTTAGATCCATCCGAAAGCACCTCCCGAAGTCAATTGGGAATCAAGAATTAAATACTAGGGGATTGATAAAGCATCATAAATGAAGCTCGAAGTAGAGTCAAACAAGCATGCATACATCGAAATAACTTCTCACTCAATCTAAAGATATTCATTAATTGATACCCTTAAAATTACACCACTCTTTAGGCACTTAATTCCCTCATTTTTACCCTCATTTCGTCCCGCTTGGGGTACAAAAATCCACTTATTTTTGCTCTTTTACTTCACGAATTCTGTTGGCAAAGAATGCAAATGTTCTAGTAAAAAAGAGCCATTTTTGGAAATTTTTCTGAGGCTATCCCGTGGCCAAGGGCCATGGGCCCGTGACTGAACAAAAGGCCACCCCGTGGCCATCAACTTAGGCCAGCAACCTTCTACCAGAGCCTTGAAACCGGACTCTACCGTGGCCAAGAGCTACGATTCGTGGCGATGTCCCCGTGATTAATCAACACGCCACGCCCGTGGCAAGCTCCGAGGCCAGAGACGCGGAAGAAGCCCGTGGCCAGCACCCGTGGCCACTCAACCACTTCAGATCGTGGAGAAGTCGTGACCGAAACTTACGAAGGAAGGAGTTGACCGTGGCCGTTGCCACAGTCTGTGGCCACCCCGTGGCCAAGAGATCAGTCGCCCACGCAGAATTCGTGGACACTTCGTGAGTGCTAAAAACAAGGCATCGATTCAAAAGGGCTTCGCTGCAATTAGAAAGACATCGATTAAAAATTACAAGAATCAATCTGAGAAGTCCAGAGTTGCGTTCAATAATCAGAGAGCATTCCACGAGCCAATCTCCAAGCTTGAAGAAGAGGATCAGAATCCCAATTCTCATGTATTGAATTCTCATATAGAGTATTAATTATGGGTTTTACAATTCTCAACTCTCTTTATTTATTTTTCCCCAAATGAATAAATCCTAATTCAAGTTTAGTGTTCATCAATTTATTCATTTTGTATATGAATTTAATTATGCATATTGTTAATCTTATTGCTTAATTAATGTTAAAATTAATTATCACGTGAATTAATTTCATATGTATGATTTGAATTCCATATCAGTATACCTATTTTGTTTATGTTCATGAGCATGTTAGGATAAGTTCATTCGGGATTGAGGCAATGATTTAATTAATTAAATGAATTATGGAAATTTAGGTAATTGTTTATTTATACTTGTAGCACCGAGTAAGGAGATTCTTTTACATCTAAACTTAATGCTTCGTTCTGTTAATTCCGAATAGATTTCCCAAGTTTGCTAATATACTGTAAAAGAGAGTTAATAAATTGAAATGAGTAAAAGAAATCGGGTTTAAATATGACCTTTAAGTAGGTTGGTTGATACGGTAGTAGCATCCAGAGGTGACACATACCGAAAGATCTAGAGTTTTCACACAACGTAATACTAATGAGTCGGTTACATCTGACCTTTAAGTAAGCTGGTTAACTTAGCGAGTTATAGACCTTTTATCTACTTAGCCAGGGGTATTAGGTTGATTAGGAATTCTTGTTACCTCCCTAGGATAGAAACACCCTCAAGCATATTTATAATTTTATTTAATTCCCGAATTTATTAATTAATTATTTTCTCTGCCTCAACCGATGTTTAGATTATTGAATTTAATTATTTTATAATCTTGCTTGCCCGTTTGATATTTTTATTATTTTTATTTCCACACATCAAACCTTTCGATCAATCAATATTAATCACAAAACTTAATTTGAGTGTTTAGAGTTTGATAAAATATTTATGATAGTTTGGTTTCGATAAACTCGGGGTCGTAATTCACAACCCTGTATTACTTGTGACCGATACATTGTTGGGAGTCCAAGATTCGACCCGCATATTTTTGCGTGTCCCATTTTGGACACACTATTAATCCACATACAATTAATTAATGATTTTTAGCATGAAATATTTGACCTATGTCTTAATTATTAAGTCCGCCTCTCGAAATTGGAAACGGCCTAATATAAAGCTACCTGCACTCTCAGGAATTATTACTAACCTTTCGATTTCATTATGAACTACAATTTTCGTAGCAAGGGAAATCACTCTAGGAGTCAATCCCTCGATTCTACTTAGGTCTACCTCTAGAAGCCTCTCTTGAGGTCGAATTGAAATTCAAGATTGCATACTAAGAGATCAATTTTAGTATACGACATGAGGCATAAAGTAGAATACAAACAGTCATGCAATAAAAACCAATTAATCATAATTTTACATCTAAGTCAAGAACACGGTATAGCTCCCATGACCTAAGGTTTTTTGCCCCAATTTATAGTGCTCAAGCATTCAACAATAAGAAGTTACAAGATTTATGAAAAAAGAAAAAAAATAAACAAACCCAACACCCACAATGGATGTGGGAGTTCACAAACTCTCCAATTTTGGTTTCTCTTAAAGCTTCATGCCTCCTTTGCTTCTTCTCATGGTGGTGGTGAACCCCTCTATTTGTAGCACCAAAATTAGCCTTTAAAGGGAGGGAGGTGATTTCTAGGATCTTTGAGGTCGCACGAGCTCTTCGATTTCAAGCTAGACTCTCATTCGAATTCTGGGGAGACTGTGCCCTTACTGTTGCATATTTAATCAATCAGATGCCACTTAAGGTCATTGGAAATTCAATCCCATACGAGATACGTTTTGGAAGACAACCGACTTATCATCACCTACAAAGTTTTGGTTGTCTGTGTTATGTCTACCAGCAGACTCGAAATATGTTTGCACCACAAACTCGACCATGGATATTTTTAAGATATCCAAAGGGACAAAAGGGTTATATGGTATTTGATCTTGAATATTGGGTTACTGTGACATCTTGGGACGTTAATTTTTGGAAAAATATTTTTCATGACGATTAGTGTATAAGTGCGGAGGCTACCACACCAACACCTACTGCGACACAAGAATATCCCTATATTATTGCCATGTCAGTTGCTCTACTAGTTACGGAACAGAGTACTGTCGAAGTTCCCACAATCTCCCCAATACTTGAAAATGAGATGCCTATCCCCGACAAGCGCATTCACACAATTTTTAAGCGATTAAGTAGTTACGACTATACCCTACTGCCTTCCATCTCTTTACCAGGTTTTGTTTCACATCATCCCTTCCTTTGACGAACTCGACGATACATCCTCACTCTCTCAATATCATATGAACGCTTTTCACCTGATCACTCTACAATTTTACCAATCATCTCCCCTATAGATGAGCCTCACACTTTTCACTAGGTAGTAAAACAAGAACATTAGCATGAGGCTATTACCCAAGAAATTGCAACACTGAAAACAAACCAAACTTGTAGTATGACAACATTATCGTCTGGGAAAGGAACTATCGATTCTAAATGGGTGTATAAGGTCGAATATCATTCAGACGGTATCAATGAGCATTATAAGGCTATATTGGTTGCCAAAGAAAGAATATACACAAATTAAAGGAGCCGACTACAACGATACCTTTACACCATTTGCCAAAATAGTCATTGTTCGATGTTTTCTTACCATCGATGCATCTTGAGATTGACCGCTTCATCAATTAAATGTCAACAATGCATTTTTACATGAAAATTTAGAAGAAGAAGTATACATGAAGATTCCACATGTATTTTCAAGATAGGGGAGCATTGAGTATGCCGTCTACACAAATCCCTTTATGGGTTGAAACAAGCGTCTCGAAATTGGTATCATATTTCCCTGATTCCATCACGATGCTCGATTATCAGGCTTTGGTAGTTGATCACTCATTGTTTACCTTCACCGCTCCTGACTCATTCTTCACAGTTCTTATTTACGTTGGCAACGTAATTGTCGCAGGGACGGACCCCTCACGCATCTAGTAGCTAAAGGAGCATCTGGACCAACCGTTTAAGATCAACGACTTGGGCAAACTAAAGTATTTTCTTAGACTTGAAGTTTCACGCTCACCTTCTGGTATCGCTCTAACACAGCGAAAATATGTGCTCGACATCCTCTCTAGTATTGGTCTCACTGGTTGTAAACCAACAAACTTCCCCCTTCCATAACATCATAGACTCTCTACTGGAGAAGGGGTACTCTGTTCAGATAGTTGACAATACCGCCATTTAGTTGGAAGACTTATATCTCACAATCACTCGACCTGACATCAATTATGCATTGGGGATTCTAAGCCAGTTAATGCACGAACCACGACAACCACACCTAGACGCAACCTTCCACGTTCTCATATACCTCAAGAGATGCTTCAATCAAGGAATTTTTCTCCCATAAGCAAATCATCTCTTCTTACGCGCGCATTGCAATTTTGACTGGGTTGGGTGTCCTGACACCCGAAAATCTACCACTGGGTATGTCATATTTCTTGGTTCCTCACAATCTCTTGGTAATCCAAGAAAAAGTCTGTCATTTCTTGTTCTTCAGCAGAGACCGAGTATCGGGCAATGGCCGCCACAAGCCATGAGATAATTTGGCTCCAACAATTGCTCATAGACCTCTAGGTCCCTCAAACTGAGACTGTACCCCTCTTTGTGATAATCATGTCGCTATTCACATCGCCTCCAATCATGTCGCACCAAGCACATTGAGATCGATTGCCACTTCGTTCGTCAACAACTCCAAGCGCGTGTTCTTCATCTGAGACCACTACCCAACAAACATTAACTCGCCGACATCTTCACCAAAGGTTTGGGACGTGACAAGTTTCAGGAACTTCTTTACAAGTTGGGCATTATCAATTTGTATGCTCCAACTTGAGGGGGAGTATTAGTCGATGACATGAAATCCCAAATTTCATGCCTAACTTCAAGCTTGTGATTGATCATGCAGGAGATCAATCACGTTAATACATTTCCTCTGATTGAGGGTTGTTGTTATGGGTCTGAAAGGATGTTATATCGACACATTTCGCACATAACTTAGAGGTTTTAGTCTTGATTTAAGAGTTAAGTCGTAGATTATTGAGAACTTGTGATGCTACGAGGATTTGTGGCATGTGCAGGTAAAAGGATGGAAATAAGCCCTAGTTTTGAGGGTCAAAACCAGGATGGCTTGACATGCAAGAAAAGGGGCCAGCAAGGGACTCATCTCGGCCCTTCGGATCGGAGGTCCGAGCGGAGTCTACTTCCCCTTCCTCTGGTCACACCGGTCTGGTGGAGTCAGAGGAGTCCAGCACCTGAGGGAACCTCCTGTGGGGATTCCGAACCGGAATCTTGGGAGGAGGACACTCTAACAGCCACACCGATGGAGACTCCGGAGCGGAGGCGAGCCTGGAAATAGAGAGAGTTCCTCCCGGTACTCTAGATCGGAGGCGTCTGCGGAACCCAGATCTGGCAGCAACTATAAATCAGATTTGGGTTTCCAACTTTGGGGACTTTTAGCCTCTTGCCTAGATATGAACTTTGACCTTCCACACTCACTTTTCTCTCTACTTTTTACTTAGCCACACTTATGGAGGATCTCTCAAGAGGCTTGGGAAGCAAGGATTAGAGTTTGAAGATAGCTTTGGAGAGAAGATAGAGAGTTTGAATATGGAGGCCACATTTTCACGAGCTTTTCTTCTACCTTCCTTTTGATTAGCTTTGTTGAACTCTATCTACCTTGTAATTTTGGGATGATGTTTCCGGATTTGATATTTGCATCTATGGTTTTGGGCTAAAAACCCTTGCCAATGGGTGGTGGACTTTGTGATTTCATTTTGATGTTAATTTGAGGTATTAGTTCTAGGTTACTTAATGTGTGATGCATAATTTCCTTGATTATGTTGTGGATTGCTTTGATTTTGCCAATTAGAGTGATCCGTTTAGGTTAGTGACTCGAGTTCGAGAGGATCGGGCCTAATGGACCTAGGAATCATCGAGAGTGGAGGCTCGAGGCCATGCCAAGACACATCCGGTAGCTCTTAATTGCTATTTGTCAGTTGAATGCGGTGTAGAGGTGTGATTGATCCCGAGAGGGTAAAGAGCATCTCCATATTAGGCTAGTTCCAATGCCGAGAGGCATGACTAGTATTTGGGCATAGACTATCTACACATCTATCACCTAGAATTGATAAGTAAAGTTAATAATTCGGAATTGGAAAGGCTAGTACCCGTGGTGCCTTAACACAAGTTCTACACATCTACTCACATTTCTTTAATCTTGCATGTTTAGGATCTAGAAAATATCATAGAAAATTTGTGTTCAATCGTAGTCCTTTTCCTATTTCGTTCACACAACACTCGGTAAAGCAACATCGCAACCCTACATTATTCCTCATGGAATTCGACTCGGTCCTTACCGGCTTATTACTTGTGGTTACGTGCACTTGCGTGAGGCGCTTGAGTGTAATATCAACCTATCACACTTTTTCCCAACAATTGTATGTGATTCTTGCACACTTTCCTTTTATTATTCCTGCATTCTTGTAGAAATGTCTGTTTTAGTGAATGTAAAAACACAAGTCATAATGTACTAAAGGGAAATCTACACAAAACCATACCCAACTATGACCAAAAGACATTTAGCTACCCCAACGATAAAAGTGGACACCTAGCTACACCAAGAGATTCGAAATTGACACTCAGCTAGAACCGTTAGGTATTTGGATGGAAAAAGTTCATTTTTGAAGTAAAAAGACGAAAATGCCCTTGTTTTGACTTCAAATTTTCAAAACATGTCATTCTCCTATTTTCTCATATTCCCTCATTTGTTTCTTTGCCAGCCTCGTTCTCCGACCCTTCGACCGACTTCGTCGGCCGACCTCGTTCTCCTCGCCGCTGACCGGGAGGCTCGTCGGAAAATCACAATAGTCACCAATACAAATTCATTACTATTTCAGCACTTCATTACCTTTCATTAGGCCAGTTTCTAACCGTCGATCCTTCATTCGACAATCCTTTGGCGGGCGGGGCAGACATTAGTGGGCGGGGCTTCAGCAGGTAGGGAGCGTCCCTCGATACTAGAGCAGAACATGATGTTCACATGTAAAGTTAGTTGCCCAGTTTCAGCCTCTTCATCTTAGTGCCCATGTGAAGTTAGTTGCCCGGTTTCTTTATGTTTTGATTGGAGAGACCAAGTCCAAGTGAATTTTCTTTCTGATTCTTTGCAATTTGTATTTTTCATATCTATATACGTTGGAACTTTCGTATATTATCTTGCCATCACATTCAATTAAATTATTTTTTGAAAAAATAACTTACCTTTGAAAATTTATTATGCTAATTACTTTACACTAACAATTAGAAAAAAAATAGAGATGTTTCCTAAAAAACAATTAGAGACTTAAATAAGTCAAATTAAGTTTAATTTAACTAATGTTGTTTACACATGTTCCTTAACTGAAAAGTTATTTTAAGGCTACTTAAAAATCTTGTTATTGCATTTAACGTATCATTGTTATTTTTAGGTGAAAATACAAATTTACTTTTGTCATTCGATCAAATAAGGCCGACCTTAACCACCGAGATCCCCTCCCTCTATCTCCGGCTAAGACCTCCATCGACCAATCCCAAATCCCACCCTCCAACCCCAGCCCGATTTTATGATTACTGTGGATGTTTAAATACAATTCCTAATCGGGGCGGAGGAGGTTCCTGAGGAGGTTTCGTCCATGTAAACAATTATGATTTTCCGGCGAGCCTCCGGTCAGCGGCGAGGAGGGCGAGGCCAACCAGTGAAGTTAGTCGGAGGGTCGGAGACGAGGTCGGCGAAGAAACAAAGGAGGGGTAAGGAGAAAATAAAGGAATGACATGTTCTGAAAATTTGAAGTCAGAGCAATGACATTTTCGTTTTCTTACTTTAACAATTAGCTTTTTCCATCCAAATACTTAACGGTTTCAGTTGAGTGTCAATTTCGAATTTCTAGGTGAAGCTAGGTGTCCACTTTTTATAGTTGGGGTGGCTAATTGTCTTTTGGTCATAGTTGAGTGTGACTATGTGTAGTTTTCCCTATAATAAAAGTTCTCACTTTTACAAGCAATATACATATGTTATCTTTTAATTACAAATAGTTTGTACGAGAGAGAGAGAGAGAGAGAGAGTAAAGTGGAATAAAAATTAATAACGTAATATGAGAGAGAATAGGAGGAGCTCCTTTCATATAAGGAGAGCCAAATAAAATGTAGAGAGTCATGTAGGGAGCTCCATCAGAGTGCATTTTCATTCATTACAATAGCTTTTTAGTCATGACAGTAAGCCATATTAGAGATGCTCTTAGATTTTTTTTATAATAATAAGTTAGTTTGAAAATTAATATTTAATTTAAGAGATAAATTAAGACACATAAAATATACACACATTGTTGAAAAAAAACTAAATGGAATTGATGAAAAATGTTATTTAAAACTCTATTAACTAAAAAGTTATTGACTAAATATGTAGAGCGCCGCCCTTTTTAGGTTTGTATAGTGACATACTATCTAGAAGCCATTTTTTGGCTTTTGATCCTCTTACAATTTCTAGTTTTATTATGTATTGAGTTTATTGGTGGTCGAGAGCGTTTTTAACTTGTGTTATAGTTAGGGCGTGATTCCCTTATTCTCCATGTGATGAAGTTGGGTGGAATAAGAGATTGGAAATTTGTCTTGTTTTCTCTAATGTTTAATCAAAAGATATCCTCTACAATGACTCAAAAACTTAACACTTCAAATTAGTGTCCGAATTAACAATGTCAAGACAGACACACATGCAAACACAAGTGTTGTGTCGCATAATATAACTTATATTCTTCCGGAAGATTCGTAGTCAATCCTACATGGAACATACAATTAAAAAGTTCGGTACTATGCTAATGAAGGTAGGACTCCATTAATCAAAATAAAAAGGAAAATTATTTTTAAAGTTTGTGATTATTGCTTAAAGGCATTAGGGTGACAACTAACACGAGGAAAAATCCTAATTCTATGGTAAAACATTAATTGAGGAGTATGTCTTAGGGTGCCACAAAACACAAACATAATGGCCATCTATCCACAATGTTAATCGAGTGGAGAGTTAATAAAAATAAACTCGAGGTTGAAAACGCGTTGAGGGAAAGGAGAACGAAGGACAAGACGTGACAAATGGTACCACCAAAGGGCGACACGATGATAATGCATACTACTCATGATACTTAAGGGTCGTTAATTTGCTTGCGTTTGTCGGCTTAAGTATAATCAATTATATAATATTTTAGGTTAACTTAGGCATAAGTAGTATATGTTGTTAAGTGTGCTACAAATCAAGTTGAATAACTCATCGTCTTACACGAGATTCTCATACATACGCTAGTCGCATTCATACATGAGGTGTTATTCTCATTCTCTCGTGTCTTAAGCCGATGTTTTTATTTAATAAAAAATAGCTCTTTTGTAAATGGAAATTGTTGACTAAAACACTAAATTACCGTCAATTTGCTTAAAATAAGAATACAAATTACTATTTTTTAATGCAAAAAATTTCCCTTATTAATGTCACTTTCCAATTTCTGAAACTAATTGAAATTGAACAGCATAACCAAATCAAAAATCAATGAAGACCAAAAAAACCAAAAGGATAATCACAAATTTGATCTAACTCAGTCCCGTAAACCAAAACGACACACATAGTGTGTGCGGTTTCCTACCGTACACCCGCGCATAGAAGCACATTTTTTTTCGAACTTTAATTCCTGTATGTGGTCAGTGATGGGAAAGAAGAGACCTGAACCGACTACAAGTATTGTGTGAC
>JAYMTP010006862.1:0-11611 GCA_036897365.1 Geranium brycei | reverse complement strand
ATAGTTTGTGTTTTGGAGATTAGTCCGTGTTCGAGAGAGACGGATAATCTCAGACCTAGCGACCACCGAGGGTTGGAGGCTCGAAACCGTGTTTCGACCCCTCGGATCAACCCTTAGCCGAAAATTGCCGGTCAAATGCAATCTCGAGTTAGTTCCTAACCCGAGAGGGAAAAAGGGGCAACTCGAGATTAGGCCAACCTCAAGGCCGAGAGGCGAGGTTGGTATTTAAGGCATAGGTTCTACGATGAACCTCAATCCCTAGAATTAAACCTCACAATTGGAATTCGATTTGATAAATGTCTAGCACCCTAGGCGTTCTTATTATTATAATTCGTAAATCGTTTAATTAGCTTATAAAATACCAAAAACAGTAGTTTACGTTAATTCCAACCATTAGCTTTAACAACCGAAACCCTTAACTAGTCCTTGTGGATCGACCCGGTTCTTACCAATTTACTACTTGTGACCGCGTGCGCTTGCGCCGGGGCCTCTTTCCGAGACGTGACGTTTTACGAAACACGTTTCGGTCCTACAATCAGCACCATCGTTCTCCTGAACCCATTGATACGATACCTCAGTTGTCGTCGATGGAGAACTTTGATCTCCAAGGTGACCAATGGACGAACTTGTGCGATAGAAATGGCCTGGGTCTGGACAATATTCTGACTGGAGGTCTTCTAGTTTTTTCTACCAGTTTTATGCATATCTCGTCTCCACCACCATTTGCATGGCCAGGCCCACATCCGTCACAATGGCCGCCTCTCGACGATCCTGAAGACTCCCTTCCTCCCCCGATTGAGGTCTACTTTGATGAAAAAAAATGTCCCAAGTGTGTATTGCTAGGGGCTGGCGGAGGAACAAAAAGAAGAGGTAAAAGATCAACCTAGAGAAGGAAAAAGAGGTTGCTAAGACTTTAGAGGTCACCCATCTATTATAGTGGGATCACGAGAAAAATCAACCGACCATCCTGGGGTGGTTCAGGTTTACCCTTGAACGTCTAGTTATTGTCACGGGTGTCATACTACGTACAACTATCCAGATGATGTGGGTTTTAAGCTCCCTCCTAAGCAACATGAGAAATTCATGTCAATATTGCAGGTAATTTACAAACCTTTTAAAATGAAGTGTTTCCTCACAACTTTTTTCTCATATTGCATGAATATCGTTCATTTTAAACGGGATACTTATGATGTGGATACCGTGCCCAGGGAATTACTGGAGTGGCTTGAGGACAGAGTCAGCACAACGTTCAACCAACGAAGGACGAAGATGAAGAATTATTATGATGTGTATGTTCAGGACCTAAAACGAAACCATATTCTGTACAAACTCGAGAACAGAAAGTATGAGTGGCAGTTTCTCATTTGCAACTATGACAATCTGGATGTCGCAATTTGTATTCTTGTGTATTTTAATTTTAATTTTTACTTTTTATTAATTAGTAATTTATTAATTTTTTGTCTATTTTTTAAAATATAGTTTTGGTGGATTAATGGGGAAACGCCGGCAGTTGAAGCCTAAACACAATTTGGAACCCAAACTTTTTTAAGTAAGGTGCTCGACTTCTGCAAGAAAAATGCAGAAGATAACAAGATATGTTTGGCGGCGAAGAATAAGAGCTACATGGAGTGTTATGAGGTCACTACATCGAACGATCCCTTACTTGTAATATTTCGGTTAACAAATTTCAATTTAACTATTATTTTTTATAAATATATTTGTATTTTCTCCAGCGTATTGTGGGAATGAGGTACGAGGAGTATCGTGCCTCACAAACATTGGATCCCGACATTCCTCCCGTTGTAAGTAAAGATGAGCAACAATAAAGACTCATGGGTGATGCGGATTAGAAGTGCACGGGCGTGGGTTATGGGGCACCGTGATTTGGGGATTTGGAAGGTACGATCGGAGACCAACAACGCCTCATCAGTCTAATTAGACCTCACATAGATCATCAGACGCAAAACGATACGATGTTAGAATTGATGAGCATGTGACGCAAAACCAAGCTCTGCAAAAGGAAAATGCACGGGTCTAAGAGAAACTGAAGAAAACTAAGTATTCCTTATCTCAAACTCATTTTTCAAAAGATCGACCACCTTTCTATGTTGAAGTGGAGACCCATGCGTACGAGGCGTGAAGGGAAATGAGTCCCACATGTACAAGTATGAGAGGGAGAAGTTAATCCCACATTGGAAGAATTAAAAATAAAAATGGTGTATATAAAGGGAATGGTCAAACCCAACTAATAAGCTTGAGCTTTTAGTTGTGGAGCCCGACCCGATACGTAAGGCTCAGTATTACATGGTATCAGAGCATGTCTATTTGGGCCTGTTTGTGGACTCCTCATGCCTACGCCCCCTGTGAACTTCGATGCATATGCAGAAGTCCAGTCCTAGTATGGTCCACGTGTAGTAGCCCCGAGCTTACGCCCCCTGTGAACTTCGATGCAGTAGAAGTCCAGTCCTGGTATGGTCCACGTGTAGTAGGCTATGATGTGAGGGAGAGTGTTGAAGTAGATGCGTATGCGTACGAGGCGTGAAGGGAAATAAACCCCACGTGTACAAGCATGAGAGGGAGAATCCCACATTGGAAGAATTAAAAATAAAAATGATGTATAATATAAAGGGAATGGTCAAACCCAACTAATAAGATTGAGCTTTTAGTTGCTAATAAAAAGAATAGATTGTATTACACTGGTTAATTAATATAATAATCTTTTTATTTCTCAACAATATAATATTTCAGTTTTATTTATTATTTTAAAAAATTAAACCTTATGCTATATACCAAAATTCTTAAATTTTAAAAATGATAAAGACACTTTAGTACACCTAATAGATACGTTTTCTATTATTGATACACCCAAATTTCAATTTACCATTTCCGCACCTTTGACATGCCATTTTTCATATTGTTACTAACAGAGTTATAAGAAACTAATTTTTTTTAAATTTTATTTTACAGAAATATTCTTTGGGTTTTTTATATACTTTATTTAATTGTGAAATGACCTAGATACCCTTATTTTCCTTTCAAATTTTAGGACTGTGATGGTCTTTCACAACTAAATAAAAAAGAAATTGAAAATAGGGGAAGAGGTGGGATCGAGGTTGGGCTCCGGCGATCGAAATCGGAAACTAGGGAGGGTTGAGTGATCAAACAGAACCGAAATTTCTGGAGGGAAATCCAGTTCTGGTGAGGCTCCTGCGAGGTAAATAGGCGAAGGAGTAGACCAGCCAAGGGAAATCGAGTTCGCGATGGTCAACGATTTGGTTTACGAAGGTCGACAGTCAACGAAGATCTAGTTCGCAAAGGTCGACGGGCTCGCGGAGGCGACAGAGATTTGGTTCACAAAGAAAGGTCGATGGTGTGGTTCACAAAGGTCGACGGAGCCCGGAGGCGCGCCTTGTCGGCTACCAAAGGCAAAGATGAGTGTTAGTGTTAGGTAGGGATTATGGTGCAGTTAAGTTTAGGTTAAGGATTAAGTTAGGGGTTATGCTGATGGAAGGATTTCAATCTTTTATTAAAAATTAACTGTTAATAACATAATAAAAAAATGGCAGCACAATTACTATATGCGCTTTCAATATTATGATAGCACACTTACTTACTATGTGCTTTGCCGTAATATTGGCTATGCACATACCAATGTGTGCTATCATAATAATGACATCGTATCATGTGCGATGCCTTTAAGTAACAATTGTACATTATGAGCAGTGACTTAAAGGCAGCGTAGTGCCCGCTGTCGTTAGCAATGACCATCATTTTTTCTTGTTTGTGGAAGCGTTCCAGCTATGTTGCCCTACAGTCAACTTAACCATTATTTAATCAAAAAATTCTTAAATTTGTGCAAATACAGTAATTAAGTACCAACCAACATGAGGGAAACAAAAATGTGAATAGAACACGACATCTGGGGGACGATGTCACACATGAAGTGTTGGCTGGGAAATGACTAGCCATTCTACAGTCTTCAACTCCTAAAGTACAGCAAGTTATCATCAACTTTCGAATCCAACAACAAAGGTTGATACAGTTGAAGAAACGGAAATGAATCTACAGACAGATTTAGACCTTTCACAAGAAATCATGTGCTGTATTTAAATCAAGAGGGAACATAAGGTTCATGTAATCTATAATGTTAGTTGGCTCCAATTGTATGACTCTTTTTTATATTTCTGGATATCCCAACGACACCTCAAATATTATATTCTGATTCGATTCAATATCAATGATGCAAAACTTTATTTATGGAAAACAGTTCTAAAATATTAATTACAATCAAGTTAAATTAAGGAAGAATATGAAATATGTTGAAAGATTCTGACCGTAGTAGAGCACTTACTGTATGATTGACAGCATCTACAATATATTCTTATCATGTGTGTGTGTGTAAGTCCAAAATATTTTATATAAAATATGTTATTCTAGAATCAATATATTGGGCCAACAACTTTTTTTAAGGGAAGGAAAAGGATCAGATACTACTAAAATACACCAACCATAATAATAACATTTAATTTGGCCGGGACATTTTTCCGCCTACACCACGGATCTGTTAAAGAAAAGGCTTCCTTTAATTTGAATATTAAGGGCTTAGAAAGCTTAAGCAATTGCTTGAGTAATAAAATCAAACTTAATTATAAAATTATAATGGGCAAAAATAACAAATAAAAATGAGATGACAGATTTCAATAACTAGAGAGCAACTATGGGTAACGATATGTTAGAAACTAAGATTTGAATTTATTCAAAAGGGTAAGAACTAAGAACGTGCACATGCTATTATAACAATTAATTTTCATTGAAAAATTAATCATGGAAGAGCCGTAGTTTTCCAGTTAGTGTTTCATTTCTTTTTCAATTAGTGTTTGGCACCCTCTTTTGCTATAAAGTCAAACATACCTCAAAGAGCTGAATACACTGAAAAATCTTAGTCGTCGAACCTCTCTCTTACTCTCTACTCGTGGTTCGATGTATCTTGCGAGAACTGTTGTCCATAAGGGGCAATAGACGTCTCTTGCACTACTCTTTCTCTTTTCTTTTTGGGTTGGTACCCGTCTTTGTGCTGGGTAGCGTTTTCTAGGTAGTTCTGTCTTATTTCTCTTTCCATGTCCTTTATTGTATTTGTTTTTTATGCAATAATATTCCGAAGCTTATCAAAAAAGGGGGGCAATAGACGTCTTAAGGAAAGTGGGCGGTCGTACCTCGACATAAACCGATCCCGTCTCGATCAATCCCCCGTACCGATTTCAGGAATTCATTAGCATTTAATTATTATTACTTGTATTGTATGCTCATTATTAATAAAATCGAAGTACTATTTTAGATATGTTCATATCTTGCAATTTACTTGTTTCTACTAAACATGCATGTTCGTTTCAATTCCAATTTATACTTACGAACTAACCCTGCATCTAACAATAGGTTGTTGGACCCTCGAAATAACTTCTCCAAAGAAAGAGGGATTCATTTTTATATACCTAAGTGTAATTGGATTTCATGTAAATCATCCTAACTATGACTTAATTTGGCTTCTCTAGTGACACTTACCTGTTTTGTTGTTACATTTTATTAATCTTTGTCAAAATTATGTTAGTATTTATATTGACAAAACAAAATTGCCCTTAGCCAATAGTAAAATAACATCCTCCCTCTAATACATTTTGTGAATGAATAAATAATTTAATAATTAGATTATTAGCTACACGTAATTAGCTTGTCGAATCAATAATAATCACAATCATTGTTTGGAAAGTCGTCAACATGTTGAACATAGCTTTAGTTTCCATCCTGAATTAATACGAGTACGTGTGTTGCATGTGCTTACTATATTTTGATTTGGCATTCAAATCATTAATAACTTGAAGATACTGATTTCAAAAGATACAACAATTTAGAATGATATAGGCTTATGGTAGCAATAGAAGAAGCAATGATAGAATATATAGAATGTGTCTTCAACAACCAAACCAAGTAGCAAAGCAAAGCAAAAAGGTTACTCACTTGACTAAGACTAAATTTAATACGATGTCGCTAAAATTGTTTCATTATTTATAACCCATGTTCACTTTAATATGTCATTTTCATTTTTAGGTGTACTTTGTTAAAATATCGATGAATTAGACTTAGACTTAACAAAAAAGTAATTCATTAAGAAAATAATGAAGAGAATTGTTTCTTTTTGAGAATGGTACATAATTTTTCTTTGACTTCCTTTAATTCTATCCCACCCAAATATATATTATGCTGAGTTCCAAACTTCTCAGGCCATAAGTATCAGAATGAGCATGACCAGCCACCTTAAAATTAAATGTAAAGATATGCTCAAACTTAACTCAAATAATAGCTAAACTCATATTCGACTAATAATTAATTGTATGTTGATCACTATAAGATTACTCAGGTGAAAATTATTTTTTAATGCAAATTAAAAACGGATCTCACTATTTGGATTGAAAAATATAGGTATAAGATTAAATTTTACTGGAGAAAATAAATAATTTTAGTAATTTAATTTCTTATTATTAATGATGTGTTTTGATCTCGTTTATTTTATAAATGAAAAGACTGAGATGAGTTCGGACATTAACTTTGATTTTTACTTTAATAATTTTCACGATTTAAGAGCCTGTATATTTTCAATAAAATAAATTTATATTTGATTTATTTATTACACGAGTTTAATTTTAAATTCAAATTCTATTCTATATCAAAGCAATTTAACCGATTAAATTCAAATGACTCAGTACTGATTTGATTTGATAATAACATACTGATGACCATGTCACATGCACAATGTATGAAAAAAATATTTTATACTTTAAATTTTTAATGAATGTAGGGAAAATGTAATTTTAGTACACCTAAGTATACTTCGTTTCACATGATTTTACCTAACTTTAAACTTGGTTTATGTAGTACCCCAACTATACTTCCCTCTTTTGTCTTCTCTCTCTCTTTGTTGTCAACAAACCAGATCTACGAGAGACTTGAGGTTGCACCAGACGCCCATCGCCGCAGCCTCACCATCCATTGCCTAACGTACTGTTAGCCAAAGTCTCCAAGTGCTCAGTCGAAACCGTTAGTGAATCTAGAGAAGTGAAAGTGGAGGTGGAGAAGAGCGCTGAATAATCCAATTCTCGATATTCTTTTAGCTTTGGTTAAACAAGAAAGATTAGTACTGGCCTTGTAGATTGGAATTTATTGCTCATTTGTAATGACTGGTTTTACACTTAACTACAATTAGTATAAAAAATTTAATTCGAGATCACCTAATTACACTTTTTACACGTTACTCTTTTCCGTTAAAAATTTAACATAATTTTGTTTTTCAAATGTAAAAGTCGAAAATACGTTCAATTAACCATCAAATTTTCAAAAAGATGCCTTCCACTATTTCAATCCAATTTCTTTTACATTTTCAGTTTGATTTGTTTCCATCTCCTCTTCAACTCATTTCTCTCCAAAATCCCCCAAAAGAGAAGAATCTGCTGCCCCTTTCCTTCTTGCATCATTTGTAACTGATCCCCTCTCCCAATCTTACCTGAAAATGATGGAAATCCACATGAGAATTTACCTGGAAATGATGAACTCAAGTAGTTAGGTTGAGGTTTTGTTGGAGAAGATGAGAGGAGCATTTTGTCTTTTTTAAAATAAAATGTTTTGTCCGAATTTTAACGGTGTTAGAGCATAGTGTAAAAAACACAATAAAGTAATATCAAATTAAACTTTTTATAATATGTGTAGTTAAATGTAAAATCGATCATTACGAATGTAGTAAATTGTAATTATTCTTGTATATTTTATAATATTTTAGTCATTTGTAAATTTACATGCACAATCACACAAAAATTGAAAAATTAGAAAAAGGTGTCCCCACAACATGGACGACTAGGCTTAGGGTGGGCCCTCTCTCACGTGCATGTCATCCCCATCTCTCGTGTCTAGATTCTCTTATCGACAGTACTCTTATTTTATAAAACTGTTTTATCAATAAAATAACATGAATTAGCAGCAAGGTGACGACCCACCCAATATCAAATATTATATTACAACCGATAAATCGAAATTAAATTTAAAACCAAATCCAAATGATTTTCTCACTATCTCCTGTTTGTTTGTCACCTCCATATCACGTGACACTTCATTTGTTCCTCTTCAACTCATAAGATTCGATTATTATACAGAAACCACCCCCTAAATTTTTTTTTTTTTTTTTATTTTTCATTACAAACATTAGTATAATAATGTGCAGATTCTCAGTACAAATGGATCCCATCATGAATTTATTTGTATTTTCAGTGGGTTAACCTGCAATTGCATTGTCATCTACTTCTTATTTTAAATAGATTTAGATCTAAATCTGAAATCAGTAACTTAAAAGTATCAGATCCAAACCCGAATTCAAAAACATAACCTCTTTGTGTGTACAGAAATGCCCCCTAAAAACATTGCACATCTTTTATTAAAAACAACTTTTAATTCTGCAGCTTTTGTTTTACCTTTTATACAATTTTGCTCTCTAAATTAGCTGCATCACCTTCTAAGATCCCAATTAAAACCATAAGATCCATAAACATACATTTTAGACAATTTTGAAATAAAACCATGATTTTTTTTAAACACACAACTTGAATTTTTATTACTCCAGATCGTTACACAAATACACAAACTAGAGAAGCCGGCAATGAACTAGATTCAAACTTATAATCAAAATCCTGACCGACTAAACTTAACACCTCATAAACATTCAAGTGATTCATGTGCCATTTTCATTGATATTGGTTCACTTTTGGAAATATGAAGTGAGGCCCAAAAATTGATGCAACTGTCAAAATCAACATCCTATTCCCATACCCATTGTTGCTTTTTATTTTCTCTTTTTCCTACCAAATGCAAGAGAAAATAAAAGGCTATTTCTAATTTATGTTAAAAATTGACAGTAAAAAAGGTGACTACCCACAGTAGGGGTGAGCATGGGCTGGGTTGGACAGTTCGTGACTTATTTTTGGGCTCAACCCGGACTCAGCGGGTTGACCATTTTCATGTCCATTCCCGGTCTATGAAGAGTGTTGTCCGTTGAACAAGTGGGCGGGTTGAGCCCGGACGGGTTCCGGGTTATATACACAAAATCATATTACAAAATTAATACTTCAATATCACAAAAACATATTGTTAATAACTTCAGAATAGTTTATATGGAAATTGTGGTTTTCAAACTTGTTTGCTAAAAAGACTTAAAATGTCCCTTCAAAATTAGCGTGGGTTGTGTGTGTTTAGTTAATTAGTTAGTTAAGTTCATTAGGCCGGGTTGGTCTGAACACCCTACTTCATGTCCGTAACCCGGCCTGTGATGTCTATATGGTGCCCATTCCTGGCGCGGGTCACTCCAGGTTAGGACTATGAGCGGACGGATTAGTCCAGGTTAGCTCGGTCACGAGTTGAGCCGAGTTATCCAGGCATTTATGCTCACCCCTGACCCACACCATGTGTTCACTTTTTGAAATTAAAGAGCATTTGGGTTTTTACAGAACCCAACTCAGTGACTCACCATCTCCTTCCTTCATCATATAAACAAATGCTAAAAAACAGAGCCCAAAAATTCCATTTTTCTCTCTGCAACACATCATGGCCTAGCTGTTCTTGGATCCGGAGATTCTGGGTCTTTCAATTTCTTTATCCTCTATTTTATTCAATTTCCAGAAACACATCGACCCACAACAGCTCCAGCAATAGCATGATTTGGTTCCTCCTCTCGCTCTCCACTTCCCCAGAACACAACCTCCTCTTTCTGTTATTGAAATTCGCACCCTAATATTGTTCTAATGCCTGTAAATCCATGGACCCTTTTCTTTTTCTGCTTCTCTCTCATTCCTCTAGCCTCCTCCTTGACCCAGCAAGGCCAGGCTCTGCTTTCCTGGAAGCAGACCCTCAATGGGTCGTCATCAATGGAGGTTCTCGCCAATTGGGAACCCGGAAATGAAACGCCCTGCGCCTGGTTCGGTGTGACGTGTGACTTTCACGACCAGGTCGCGGCGCTGGAGCTCCGGTACGTTGATTTGCTCGGGAACGTCCCTTCTGATTTCACCTCCCTGTCGTCGCTCACCAGGCTCGTCCTCTCCGGGACCAACCTGACCGGTTCGATCCCCACGACGATCGGCGCGCTCACTGAGCTCGAATACCTCGACCTCAGCGACAATGCCTTGACCGGCGCGATCCCGATCGAGATCGCTGGCTTGTTGAAGCTTGAGCAGCTGTATTTGAACTCCAACGGCCTGGAGGGGTCGATTCCGGCGGAGATTGGGAACCTGACGAGCCTCAAGTGGCTGGTTATATACGACAACCAGCTCGGCGGGTCGATTCCGAGCAGTATTGGGTACCTAAAGAATCTGGAAGTGATCAGAGCCGGCGGGAACAAGAATTTGGACGGTCCCCTCCCGCCGGAGATCGGGAACTGCACGAATTTGGCGATGATCGGACTGGCCGAGACGAGCATCTCCGGGTTCCTCCCGCCGACGCTCGGCCTTCTCAAGAAGCTCAACACGATTGCAATCTACACCGCCCTCGTCTCCGGCCAAATCCCGCCGGAGCTCGGGGACTGCACCGCCCTGGAGAACATCTACCTGTACGAGAACTCGCTCGCTGGGCCGATCCCGAGCAGGCTAGGGAGCCTGAGGAATCTGCAGAACCTCCTCCTCTGGCAGAACAACCTGGTGGGCACGCTCCCGCCGGAGCTCGGGAGCTGCTACGAGCTTCAGGTCATTGACATCTCCATGAACTCACTCACCGGGAGCATTCCGGAGGCGTTCGGGAATCTGACCTCGCTTCAAGAATTGCAGCTCAGCGTCAATATGATCTCCGGCCAAATCCCGACCCAGCTCGGGAACTGCCGGCGGATCACCCACATCGAGCTCGACAACAACCAAATGACTGGAACGATACCTTCCGAAATTGGCAATCTTTCGAACCTGACCCTTCTGTTCTTGTGGCAGAACAAACTCGAGGGAGCCATTCCAGCTACGATCGGGAACTGCCAGAACCTCGAAGCGATCGATTTCTCACAGAACGGCCTGACGGGTCCGATCCCCAAGAGTATCTTCCAGCTCAAGAAATTGAACAAGCTGCTGCTCCTCTCCAACAAACTCTCCGGCCCGATTCCGCCGGAGATCAGTCAATGCTCGTCGCTGATACGGTTCCGAGCCAACAACAACAAGCTCACTGGTTCGGTGCCGATTGAGATTGGGAACTTGAGGAAATTGAATTTCTTAGACTTGGGTTCCAACAGGATCGGCGGGTCTATACCGGAGGAAATCTCCGGTTGCCGGAACCTCGCGTTTCTCGACCTGCATTCCAATTCCATCTCCGGCATGCTTCCTGTTAATCTGAGCGACCTCGTTTCTCTCCAATTTGTTGATTTCTCAAGCAATCTCATCGAAGGGTCGCTGAGCCGGAGACTTGGGTCGTTGAGCTCGCTCACGAAGCTCGTTCTCGCGAAGAACCGATTCAACGGTTCAATCCCGGAGGAGATTGGGTCTTGTTTGAAGCTCCAGTTGCTTGACCTGAGCAGCAACGACCTGACGAGGAACATTCCGGCGAGCTTGGG
>JAYMTP010006861.1:0-11612 GCA_036897365.1 Geranium brycei | reverse complement strand
GTTTTTGCCCTGAGCGAAGAAGGTTTGTGTAACGTGACGAGATTCTAGCCAAACACACTAAATACTTACCTTCAATCCAAACTGTCAAAATTTTATTTTCAGAAACATGTTTCCTTTTTTCCACAAGGTTCACCCATATGGTATATTATGAACCTGTGACACTTGCTATACCTCTTCCTCGACAGAGTTTACTTTCCCCCTTAGAGTATAGTTTGGAACCTGAGACCCTCGTTACACATCTACCCCTAAAGGGTTTAATTTCTCCCTTAGGATATAGTTTGGAACTTAAGACCCTCATTACAACTCTCCCCAACAGAGTTCATTTTCCCCCTTAGGATATAGTTTGGAACTCAGGACGCTCGTAACACCTCTCCCCCAACAAAGTTCACTTTCCCCTTAGGGTATAGTTTGGAATCCGGAACCTTCGTTACATTTAGGAATGCGTAAAACTCAATACCCCTCATTACAATCAGGAATGCGTAAAACCCGGACACTGACAAGGTTCACGTTACACCTTCCCCAACAGAGTTCACTTTCCCCCTTTAAGTATAGTTTGACTTTCTGAAATTTGTTTCATTTTTATTTATTGTATTTTATTATCGATTTTTTCTACAACTCATTCTCCATTGCCAGAAATGCGAAAAACTTGAAACATTTTACAAAAAAAATGATGATTGTATAGTCTGAAAAAGATGAAATGTGTTTAAAATAACAAATGTTACATTACGAAAAACTTGAAATTGTTTCAAAAAATAATTGATAATAGTACCGTGTGAAAATGAAGAAATTTGTTGGAGAAAACAAATGTTGATAGTATGGTGCAAAAAACTTATACTTTTTTTAAAAAGAACAAATGGTCATACTACAATGCGAAAAACTTGAAACTTTTTTTCAAAAAATAGTTCCAGCGAGAACTGTTAATTTAATAGTACGAAATTGCGAAAAACGGAGTGATTTGTCAAATATTGAAATTATGGATTGTGCGGTCACTGTTATATCGATCAATGGATAATTGAATCATACACTTTCTCGATCTATCGATCATGTGATTCGAATTATGCTTTTTAGAGATCGTTAGGTCGAAAAGAAATCGTCAGAGAAGAACGCTTATCGTCGGTGATTGTCATCGAAGTTATGTCAGTTGAAAAGCTTCCATAAACGCACAATCTAGACTGAGCAATTAAGATTTGGAGCAATTGTTCGTGAGAGTTAAGTTTCAATTGGTGTGTCTATTGACTAATTTGCCCTTTAATTGAATTATCTAAGCTAAAATTTGTGACTAATGACATCTATAAATCAATATCATCCGACGAATAATAATGGTTTGTAAATTTGTTTTTGAAAGATGGTTTGCAGGGGAATGCATCCTGTTTATTTTTAGTTATTAAATTTAAAATTATAATATAAATTACATGAAATATAAATTACATAAAATTGGGCCAGAAAATTAACAAGAAGGTTTGAAATTTGAGCCAAAAGCATGAATTTGGGCCGACTGAATTTCCGGTCGGTTCTAACCAAACCTACTGAACTGGTCCGGTTCGAGTTTGGTTCTTTTTTTTAAAGAACAGAACTTGGTCAATCGGTTCGGTTTCAAACGAGTCAGGTTTACTCTTGACCCATGGACAGTCCTACTAACAATAACATAAACAATCTTTTAACAGGAAATATTCATTAATTTGATCGTATTTCGTACACAAGTTGAATCTTTGTTCTTGTATAATAGTTCTCGCCCATTCTTTTAAATATTCGACTCTTCACCCATTCAATCTATGAAATTTTAGAAAATATAAAAGTAAGCTCACTTTATTTTAAAGGTTAAATTAGATAATAATTTTGGATTTAACAACATATGGTTCAGTCATATTTGTTGAAACCAGATTGTGGAGGCTTCGAATCGGACAATATCCTATGCCATAATGCAACATTATTCAACAAACACATGCACTGAAATGGGTACTGCTTCTCCCATGCCTGAAAATTTAGGCTCCTCACAGCAGCTTGAAGTTGAACCCGCAATCATCGTTCGAGTGAACGATCGAAAGTGTAATGGCTTTTAGGGTAGTGCTGACTTGTCACTTTGTTCTCTTGATGAGCCTTGTGGTCAACTCTATAAGAGCCCCCCTTGATCTTAATACATCCTCGTCATAGCTCTCGGGTAAGGAATTGATGGCCGCCACAGCTTCTTCAGCATGCTTCATGGCTAACTCTCTCGTTCTTTGTATTCCATGGCTCTTCCCTAGGTACTCCAAAGCCTACAGGGTCAAAACGCCATTTGGCTATTTGTAAAAGTCGAGCATTGAACTTTCCTTAGAGAAGAAGTGTTTGCAAGGTTTCACTGCAACTTTGATGGCGATGGTAAACATCATTATATACAAAATGGAGTTTAGAAACTTACTATCTCAACATTTGCTTGGTTTTCAAAACCCTGCTTGACAACTTTGTGTAGTTGAGGGAACTCTTCCATGGCAAAAAATATCGGAGCTGTCAGAATGCCCTGTCAGATTTTAATATAAGACAAATTAGAGCTAAACCAGAATCATTTAGTCTCTGTCCCTCAACTAGAGGCATTGACCTAGTGTAAATAACACTTGGTGAAAAGAATAGCACTTCAATGCGACACCTCAAAAAATAGGAAGTCTCTGACGTAAGAGAGCAAAATATGAAAACTTAACATCATAATGTTGAATGTCTTGAGAGCAGATGAATTACATGACGAATGTCAGATAGAGAGCCCTTTCCAAGGGCAGCTGATGTGCCTGTGAAATCAAGAACGTCGTCTATCAATTGATAAGCCAATCCCTGCGAGAGCCAAACAAAAATCAAGAAATTCGGAGAAAGAAAACTGCTATAGGCGAGTTGGTTTGACTGAGACGACACGACAGAAACAAACGGATTACAAACCAGATTTTTGCCATACTCATAAGCCAACGTTGAAACTTAAGTAGTCTGCCCAGCAAGAACTGCAATAGCTTTGCAGCTATTCGAAATTAACGAGGCAGTCTTGTAATATGCCTTTCGCATATACTGTTCCAAGCTGCACGTATAAACAATTCATGTCACAGACCTAACACGTGATAATATAAAAAATATTACTACTCTGAACCATGTATAGTTTCAGTTATTTTTTCCCGTTCCTTTCATGGGGAGTTTCAAAGTTTTACTCGTTTATTAGTGTCCTCAAAACAATATATAATAGGCGATAACCTGTTCAAGTGGCTCTCCATGAAAAGACCCTAGACTGCAATAGCCTTCTCAAATCATCACTGAATTGTTTAAATAACTACATAAACATACAAATTATATAAGGTGTCTGGCCATGAACAGTCGCTCTGTTCCAATTGTTTTCTAATAAAAAAACTTGATTATGTGTTTACGTGATTACACACAGTAGAGTTTAAGTTCTAAAGAACAATATTAAACAATCAAGTCAAGATTTAAAATCACAGGACCAGATATTTATGGCAGGATGCCTTTCTGTAGGCAACTTTATAATTCCGAGTTTTATGCTACATTTGGATATTCCAATAGTAAGAAAACATCATCATTAACAAACATTTATTTCCAGTCGTTAGATTGCCACTGCAAGATAGTGTGTGATTCTTCTGCACCAAAGAAACAATTGGCAGCTAAAAACAAATCTAACGAAGATGATAGCAACAGAAGAGTGTACCTACAACATTGCTCGGATGTAGTAGTCATTTGCATGATTTCACCCGTAACAAGATTTTCCACTGCCGTTGCTAGTAATGACACAACCTGCACATACAGGCAATGGATCAGAGAGAGCGAGTTATTATACAAAAAACTACTTGAAATCTCCATTTAGTACAGCAAATTGTAAGATAAGTTAGTATAGTTTTGATCAATTCTTTGAGTTGTCTGAACTCATAAAAGTCAAACCTTATAATGTGTCTGTAGTTCATGGTGCATGGATCTGTCTAGTTTCCTATCACAAACTAACTAATAACTAATGAATGCTTCTTGCCAAACAACATAAATTATCTTGGTTACCAGAAACAAGGATCTCTAGTGCAATTTCATGCAAATATCAAATACGAATGAACAAATTCATGAAAATTACAGTCAGAAGAAACTATTTAGAGATAGACATGTTTGAGATTTGTAAAATTTCAAAATTAAGCTACATATACCGAATGAAGCTCCGCGGCTAAAAGATAAACCTTTATAGTTGGGTTTGACCTCCCCTTTATACGTGCCTCTTTTTTCCAATTTTATTTCATTTGAGAATATACTTCAAGATTTTTCTCGCGTGTAGGGTTGAACTTTTGCACGTAGGTCATATGAGAAAATGTGACAAATGTACCATATGTTGCGCGATTTTTTGTTAAATTAAAAAACTATTGCCTAAAGAATTAAGAAGAATAAAAAGTAATACAGAAAAATGATTCATTTCAACTATAAAAAGGAACTTTTTTCAATATTAGAAAGGGTAATAGTAAAAATAATGCATCTATTGCTTTTGACTTATCTTCTTTGTCACAAGCATATGTGTTTTACAAATTATCACAACCTCAAAAGTCTTTCTTTTATATGTACCTATTTTTCTATTTTTATACTCTACGGAACTTTATACTTCAACAAGAAGCATACCTCTGTGTTTTTCAAAGCAGCAAGCGCCACAAAAGCACGAGAAAGTAGAAAGTCTCCTGTCAAAACTGCCATCTGCATTACAGAGTTTTGCAATGAAATAAATAAGGAAATGGGAGAAAATAACAAATCCACTTGATCAAAGTATCACATAGGACTAGGAGGTAAAAATAGCCATCACACAGTTTAAATAGCATTCCTAACTTAAAATCAAAATCGTGCTGTTTTAAACATATAGCAAATGGACGAAAAGATTGCCCCAAGAGTGGGAAAAAAGTTATTTATTATAGCAACATAGGATGGATCTAGATAGAAAGTAACACTGTCTAACTATTCAAATAACAAAAATATATGCCAAAAACTATTAGAAATAGATGATGACAAGGCACATCAGATCAGCACTAAACTTCTACCTTACAAAATTAGCAGGGCAAACTTATTAAACCCCGAAAAATCATCATATGATGAATATTGGAAATGTACAATTCTAGTATCCCACTTCCTGAACATACCCAACTGAATGAATCAAATAAGACCAATCACCATAGCAAATAAAACTTTCATGATACAAACTAAATAAGAAAAATTATGAGAAGATAAATATGGTCAATAAGGTTGTAGTCATGTAACTAATAACTAAAAACAAAGATTACGCCATTAGGTAAGAAAACAGAAGTACCTTATTGTCCATTACAAAATTCAACGAACCAATACCGCGTCTAGTATCTGCATCATCTAAGACATCATCATGAATAAGGCTTGTCACCTAAGGAAATAAATAGGTAAGTGCTAAGTAGCATAGAAATACTACATGTATTGTATTTAAGAACCCTAACCAAAACTCGGGACAATGACACTGAAGGCATCAAAAAGGCATATCTAGTGGTGTAAATTCAAAAAAGATGATACAATGATACACATGGCGACATATTTGACTGGCCAATCTTCTGGAAGCTCAATTTAAAAAACCCTAGCATGGTCTGAGAATGTTGTTAATGATTGATGGAGTAATGAAGTCATAAATAACATATATAGATGTATAGATATATCCAGAATTGCTAATATTAATGAGCCACTTTCTTGTAACAATCATCAGCATTGTATAAAAGCATCTAACATAAGAATCAGAAATTTCGAGAAAAAAGCTCACATGGATCATCTCTGTTATCTCAGCTACAGACTGCTGCCTGACTCGTATTTCTGTTGGCAAAACATTCCCTAGCCGATCATAAGCTTTAGGGACGGACACATTTAGAGCAGTTGCCATCAGCAATAAAACCTGGATAGAAACTGTGTTACTCCAAATTAGGAACTGAAATATTCTGCCACATAAATGTAGAGAGAGGGTGATTGTACATTATAGAAGAATCACAAGGCGTAAAACTAAGAAATTTATGGAGTTACCATGTTAGAAATATAGAAGATTAGAAGAAAGACACGAATACATATTATTGTCAAGTACAAATTCATATAAGGCTCAAACCAAGATAATCAAATAAAGCTGTGAAGCATAAGGTTACTGCACGGTAAAACCGACATAATGATACATACCGTAGGGCATATCATTTTTCCTTCAACCCCCAACTTGAAGAATTACTCAGCAGCAGAAGCAAGCTTTGGAACCTAAATGAAATCAAATCTGAACTCAGTGCAGGTTATCAAATGCCACATCTGCCTTAAAAGGGTATCTATCTCCTTTTCCTCGAAACATACAATGCAAAACTAACATTCATAAATGTAAATGCTAGGGAAATGAACATATACCTGAGTGAACACCATAGCACGCAGCCTGTTTGCCACAAGTAATCGTTCATCGGCAACAAGTGAAAAGGGATCGAGTTGTTCCTGAAAAGAAACATCTCACTATCTCAAACAAAAACTGAAAACATAAATAACCAGTACTCTGCAATCAATTCCAACTATGGCTTTAGACTCGTCTTTCAACCATGAATGGAAATTGTAGCTAATCAGTTAGTTGGTGCACTGTAAGCAGAATGCATAATGGTATTGAAAATCAAATATGTTCAGAAGATTGTTTCCTGATAGAAACAGCCAACTTCCAATTAACTCATGCCATCTTCTAAAACACTAACTAAAGTTACCAATGAAATATTAGGTGCAACCCAGAAGCTGTCTAGAGGAAATAATGATAAAACAGTAACAAGTAAAGCTTCAAAGCAAAGTAGCAGGAGATAGCATAGTCATAGGAGAGCTCAAAATGTAGAGTAGAACCCAAATTACCCTTTGAGGAGATGAAGAAGAAGAAGAAGACCTAGAATAGTTTCCGAGAATCAAGTGGCGGATGCTGTCGGGACGGCGAGCAATCCGAGACAGTTGGCGAGAAAACATCATCTCTCAGTTGAGTTTGTGCGATTGTTGAAGAAGCACTGAGACTCTGAGAGCACCACATCACTGTACTATACTAGGCTCAAATAATTTGTCCTCATAATTATTGTCTGTTTAAATTTTTTTTAGACAAGTTCCATTGAACTATGTTTGTAAGATATTTTTAAAATAAAATATTTTTTAACTAATATTAAATGATATATAATTACTTATTAAATTAGCTGGCTCGTAAGCTATAAATAGTTAGATTTTGTGATTTTAGCGATGTAGACTCGAAAAAGATTACTTGGTTCGGGATTGAAATAATTTATATGTTTGAGCTTGAGTTCAACTTGTAAAAGGAGAACAGTCAAACTTAAATTGAGTTTCACTCAGTCCAACTTGCTATATGTATTATAAATATTGTTTAAAATTACTTATAGTTAAATTCTAAACACGTTTTTTTAATCTAAAATGTTGTCTTCTCTCGAGAATTTCTCAATCCATCACTGCCTCGACATGGTGGGAGTGACAAACATATTTTGAACACAAAGGTGTAATGAAATTTTGGTGGGTAAGTTATTTTTCATTTGTAGTAGCTACACAGACTGGTTCCCTAACAACAATAGCAACCATACATTGCTCCAAAGAATAAGTTCCATTGAACATATTTTGCCGCCCTTGAAAAAATGAAAACAACAATATAAATCTATGTTACAGTGTCATGTATGTGCAAATACCCTATGTTTCAATAATATGATGAAAATGATTCACACATTTTGCCTCAGGAGTTGCATAAACTCCTCATGGGTGGTCTTAAGCATCAAAGGCAAAGGAACCAGAACCCCACTCTTGACAACCTCCATGTGCCTTGGCTTTATCCTCTTCTCCAAGCTAAATGAGAAGTACTGTGGGAACTCAATGACCTCCTCAACCTTGCCCTCCATGTCAACCTTAAAGTAGTCAAACTTGGGCCTAAAACTGTTGTCAATGCTGTAAGTCAGCAATGCAGGAGACCTGAAGACCATCCCCACAGCCTCATCCCTGGAGAGCACCAGACCCTCCAAGTAGTCAATCTTGGGGATCAATGTGTTGTCCACACTGGAGACCAGCAGGACTGGGTACTTGTGGGCCAGGGCATGGAGGTCCTTGAGCCCAAGCCCATTGAGGAAGGCCAGGGCAGGCCTGAGCTGGGCCTTGACACTGGACACAAGCAGCCTGGGGCACTTGTTGATGACCCTCCTGAGCATGTGGTGAGGGAGGTTGAGGTCAGTGGAGAGGAAGTTGAAGACTGGGGTGAGGTCAGACTTGATGTCAGAGGTGAGGACTGTGGGGCACATGTCTAGGATCCTGGAGAGGTCCTTGTGGTGGAGGCCCTTGGAGAGGAGGAAGTCAATGGTGGATTGGAGGGATTGGGGGGTTGTGTGGTGGAGGGTTGGGTTTTGGGACAGTGCCTTGTTGGCATCAAGGCCTATGATTTCAAGGCACATGATCTTGTCTTTGATTTGGGTGTTGAGGAGTGGTGGTGGTGGTTGTGGTGGCTGCTTTTGGAGGAGGGTTTTGGGTTTTGCTGATAAGGGGGTGGTGTTTGGTTGCTGGGAATTTGAGGGAATCTGGTGAGAAAAGCAGAGGGAATGTAGTGTTGCTCCTCCTGGTGGCAATGGCATGGCTTTTTTGTGGATTGAGGAGAGAGGAGAGGAGAGGAGAGATCATTGATATGCTATTTTGTGATGTTGAGACTTTTATCCCATTAGTGACATCTGTTCACTTGCTTGTGTTTGATTGGCTGTGGTTGGATTTTGTGGATGGTATGGCTCAACCGTAAATTAACTAGTTTTTTTTCTTTTCAAGTTAATTGCAAAATGTGAGGTGTGTTATCCATTTTTTATATTATAAATGTAAAACAAAATTATTTTGAACTTCCTTTTTTCTATTTTTTGTACAAAATAAAGAATAAAAAACTGAGTAGAAGAAAATAAGTTCAAAATAATTTTTATTTATTTACTGAATTTTTTAATATAAGGGTATTTTTTATCATTATAAAAATAACAAAATTTTCAGAAAAACTAACCGAGAGGGATAGAGTGGAACCTTTAAAATTTATGGAACGTAAAAACGTGTTTTTGAATAATTAAGGGAAGTGAAGTGAGAGTGAGTTATACTTAGAAAGAGGTAAATCTTTATGACATTAAAATTTAACAGAAATTAACAAAAATACTATACATAAGAAATACAGACTTGAAGTTTTCCCTTGCAGGTAATGAGTAGGATAGCATGCCTCTAATCTCCACATATTTAGATACTTGTTTATCATTCATTATAAAACTTGAATACTCAATTCAATTGGCACTTTCACCAGGCCAACAATCAAATTTTCAATTTTAGAAAAAACAAAAGACTACAATTCTGCTCAACACTTTCATCACAGCATTGTGGAAATTCTAACATCCAATAATTCAAGATGCTAAGCCTGAAAAATAGCATTTTGAGTATAAAATGCTAACAAAAAAGTATACTGCTGAACATTTTCTCCAGTTTTTTTTTGCAGCTGAAATATGCAACTTCTAAAGCACACACAATACCATGTAATAGTTCCTTCAGATATATAGTAAGATTTGATGATAAATTTATGGAACTTTCACATCAACACCCTAGTTCTACAGACTACAGAAATTTCTGACAGCTTTCATTATTCATGTAATGTAAACACAAGCAGTCTAAGAACAATTCCTTTAGAAAAATGCAATTTTACAATTCTGGTTCACATTTGTTATTACCAGATATATTGTACTATCATCACAAAACTTTATAAATAAGCACATTACTATACCTTACTTGAGGAACAAATACAGTACTGTATCTCTGGAGATGGTTACAGAATAAGACACGGAAACTAACACTGCCGTGATTCCCCAAAGCAGCAGCAGCTTCAGTTGCAACGGCAAAACCCTATCTGAAACCTGGTTGGACACCAGCATCTGCACGGAACCTCCTGAACACACAAGAATAGGGGAATATAATAATGGACGGTTTTGATAAAATTTCATGCCCAAAACATTGTTCGTTCATAATTGATACCCAATATACCTAGATTGCTCAGTTTTGTTCCATTAAGTCACGGTGCAATTGATCCTATTGTTTGTCAATGATGTTACGTTTGAGGCACAATTTTGAAAAAAAAAACAAATGTTTTGCATACCATTTTTGAACATGGTCCATACATAATCTAATCAACAAAGAAAAAATTGGCAACACAAATTGACCATATTCCATCTCGATGACATGTTCACAAGAGATCGGGTTCATACTTGGCAGGTAAAAAATAGACAGTTGTGTACTGTACCTATATTACAGAACAAGTGGTCAAATTCTTGTGCGCACAAATATTGAAGAAATTGCAGGAACTGTTATTTGTCTTATTGACACCCTACCATGACCTTCTAGCAATATCAACAGTGCCATATATCCTAACAATCATGATACCAATTCATAACTTAACTGTACTCCTTGGCCAATAATAATATTCATTATTTATCACACATATTTTTTGATCGGATACTTCTGTTGTCAATGTTCTATACAACTTGGTCAGTTGTTTGAGCGAGTGGTTTAAGTCAAGAATACTTTGAAGAACAACAGGTAAGTAGCTTACAGCATTGAAGTGAACTGTCTACCTTCAATTCAAAGTAACTCCAAAACTCTGATTGAATCAATGTTTCCCATGGCTTTTGCTCGTAGAGTGGTGTTGAAGTAGTTTTTCATCGGCACCTTTGTCATCATCCTGCACGAAGAAAGCCTAGTAAAACACTAAAAAGAGAGACTAAATGAATGTGTTTGTGTCTTGGTTTGGTTTGGTGATTAATGATCAAGTCCTGGCCACAGTGTAAAACTTATCCTTCAAAAATTAAACATAAAAAATGTATGTATGCAGTGAGAAGAAGACGATAGACTAAATCCACAATGCCTAGTAATTTAAAATAGGATAATAGGAAAGAAGAATTGATTACTGGTTACCTTGTATAAGGATGCTGCAGATTCAGAGTGCCCTATCGGGATTTGGGTACTCCCTAGTGAACGTAAGGCATCCAGCGCATCCAAGGTCAGCTGCCACCCACAAAGGGCAAAATCATCTGAACTGGTACTGGAACCACTGCCGCTACAGCCAGCAGCAGCAACATTACCGTTCACCCAAGGGCAAAACTGGTTGTGATGAACAATCGGATCAAACTCTAAAGCTTCTTCATAGTTGCTTTCCTCTTTTGGCGGCCCTAAAGATAAATAATGGTTACAGTTCATCACAAATCAACATTAAAACTTAAAACTATGAGATAAAAAGCAGGCAACAAAGTATATTGCTTAAACTCAATATACTAAAAATATAGTAAGGGATAAAATGCATTTGAATGAAATAGAGATGAGTAAAAGGGTCTCTACCACCGGTCTATATTTAAGGGTCTAATAGCCAACATGGATTTGGTCTGCGTATCTGAAACCAGAGTGGGATCGGCTTAGGCAACTTATGGTATCTTATAAGTACAGATTAAGATATAAATGAAAAATGTGATCCAATTTCCTCAACCCTTTCCAACTTACTTAGATAGTAGGGAAAATTTCAGATAACCCCCCTTAACTATACGCGAGTCTCACATGAACCTCTTTAAGTACAAAATCAATCT
>JAYMTP010006860.1:0-11612 GCA_036897365.1 Geranium brycei | reverse complement strand
AAGAACCCACATCAAATCCATATACAAATTTTATATGAGTTCTTGTTTTTAGGGGGGTTTTAGCATATGAATTTAAATTTTTTAGTCTTAATTTGTTAAGTAGAGGTCTTGATTTAGATCTTCATTGATGGAGGTGGAGAAATGAAAGAGTATGAGAAAAAAATAGATGGTTGAGGAAGAAAAGAGAGAAATGGTGAGGTGTGAAAAAATGGCAACATTTGAAAATTTAAAACAAAAGTAAGAATATTTTTGTCTTTTTAACCTCAATTTTGGATGGAGATTGACGGAAGCTAATAAAAAATGTCCAAGTGAGATAATAGTCAAAGTAAGGGAGTGCATGTGAGAAAAATAATTTTAAGGGGTGTTAAGTGAAATTCTACTTATTCTAGAAGGTGCCGGGTGAAATTATCCATTTTTCCAATTGTTATTTAAAGAAAAAGTACATGTAGCTATCTCTAAGCCTCTTACTAAACACAATTTTTTACCTAGTTCGCTACACTGAAATAATCGGGAATTTCGCACCCATTAAATATTTTGAGAAAACATGTTAATTTTGAAAGTGAAAATACGAAAATATCCCTAACAAGAAATCGAATCAAATTTTTAGATTTGAAAATTAAATTTTTATTTTTATTCAAAAGTCATTTTCGTCTTTTCACTTTCAAAATTAACATTTTCTCTCCAAAAACCCAACGGGTTAGAATTTCTGATATTTCAATGTAATTTTAATTCGGACAGCTAAAGCCGTTTAGTTAGGGATCTTTATCCGTATTTCCCCCCATTTTCATTATTGATTGATTGGAGTTTTCTAATTATTTATCCGACTAATTAAGATTACTTGAGCTGATTTTTCTTTAAAAAGATCACTTAGAATTTCTGGTATTTCAATATAATTTTAATTTGGACAGCTAAAGACGTTTAGTTAGGGATCTTTATCTGTATTTTCCCCCATTTTCATTATTGATTGATTGGAATTTTCTAATTATTTATCCGACTAATTAAGATTACTTGAGCTGATTTTTTTAAAAATAGATTACTTGAGCTGAATAAGTTAGATAGATGGAGACGCTGATAGAGATGAGTTTCAGTTAACTAATTATAAACAAAGGAAGTGATTAGAATAATAAAGAATATAATATTGCCCAATATAAAACAAAAATAATTCTATTAAAATATGACTGTAAATGTAATGTTCGGAGCTTGGATGCTTCCATGAGTGTGTAGTTGTTAGATCACATTTAAATCGCTGAACGTTACATTATGTATAAAATAATTGTCCCAATCAAATGTGATTGTGATTATGATCATGAAATTAGATTACACTCAATGAACTTTTGGTTTAAGAGATTACAAAATCTCACATATTTGTGATGGTTTGATTGTTTTGAAAATGAAATATTTATATTATATTTGAATTGTTTTTATCAGCATGATTGGTCCAATTTAAATTTTTAAAAAAATAATTGAATAATTGATGGGTGCAGATACCATGGGAAAGGGAAGAGATTTGTGCTGGCAAGCGGGAGGGACCCAGCGCTGGTGAACAAGGCGTCAGATTTTCTGAAGGATCACTATTTGGTCCCTCCCTTCTGGAGGCAAAACGAGAACAAGGGCATGATCAGGAACAAGGACGGCCGTTGGATCCAACCCGAGAGGCACCATCTCGACGATCACCCTGAGGACATGCACCAATACCTCAAGCAATTAGGCCTATTTCATTGTGATCAATAAGAATTCATCATTATTATTCACTATATAAATATTACTACTATTGTTTACATATTTGAGTTAGTCAAGAAATCTGATAAAAGGAATTAAACTGAAATGAAATAGAGTCCATACCTGGTTTGTTCTGGCTGGGTATGCATTAATTGCAAAGGACACTGATGATTCAATTTTTTTATTTGCTACAAAATGGTGCATAAATTACGCATTTATCCTCGAAAATCTCACAAGAAAGTACAATTTTCCATGAAAGTGCAATTCAATCAGGTAAAAGATATATAATCCCCTGTGAGGCAAAAAAGAAACTTCAGAACATTTAAGTCATCGGCTCGATTTTCACAAATTAGGCGCTTCGGGAGACCAAGTTCACGACCCGCGAGCACCTCGAGAATGCTTGAGAACACGATTTCCGCATCATTGTCTTTGTAGACATTTTCGGTTTTCCTGCAAATGTAAGAAACTCTGTGAATATTCATAAAAATGGTGCCATATTCATTTGGTAGCCCTATTATAGCAAGATTTATGTCATTATGCTCTGAACATAGCATTATAGTTTCTCTCTTAAGTAAACAAATGTTAAAATTTAGGTTTTTCGATATTCTACATACTCTAAATGTAAAATCCTATCTATGTATTCTAAAGTTCCAACTTTTGAATGTTCTTTTTAAACTTCTCATGATTTGAAAGATCCGAAAGTGATGCAAGAGAAATATAAAGTTAATAATCGCCATACCCCAGAAGTATAAGCTGTGATTGGCAACAATCGCTTGGGTCTGAACATGTTAAACTCCGGCCGCAGCTTTAGTTTCGGGATCCACCTTTTCCTGAATAAGATTGAATGATATCAACTATCAAATCCATTTTGATCTAGAAAATTGGTCTAAATTCCCGTGCATACCATCTTTACAAACATTCAGAGTCCTTATCAATATAAAAACAGGAATATGCAAGTCAAGTCCAGTGAAAATTCAGAGTCAATGATTTTAACTTATAGACTTATAGTAAGGTCAAACGAAGTCTTTTGACAGTTGAAAAAAGTAAAGGCTCTAAGTCTTTGACAAACCTTTGATCGCGGGCCCTCCCGAATCTTCCGAGTTGGAGTTCTCATTGTGACGAACTCCTCTGCTGCTGTAGGGTGAACGCCAATTGTGGCATCGAAATCTGCCTTGGTCAATCCAGCTTTCACAGCAACGGCAAATCCCTGGGATTTAACACGAACATAACAATACGACCTTATAAAAATAATAGTTTAGATACCTTAACTGATGATAGACATACCTGCACGATTTCAGAGGATTCTTCTCCACACATGTGCAAACCCAGAACTTTGTTCGTCTTTGCACATACTATAAGTTTCATAAAAGCCCGATCTGGAAGCCCCGAGAGAGTAGCCTTCAATGGCCTAAAGTTTGATGTGAAGACATCAACGTCACCGTATTCTTCTATAGCCTGTAAATATCTTCCACATGTTAAACACAACAAACACAGCTGAGTTGTTGAGGATAGCTCAACCATTTATTACCTGTTCTTCAGACAGACCAACTTGTCCGATAGGTGGCTGGGAAAACACAGCAGATGGTACATAACTGTTTGAAAAATTGGGCCAGGAAGCTTTATCAAATTCAATGTCATTGTTATACACTTAATAAACTTAATATTGGAAGCGAAATAAACTTAATATTGTAACCGAAGCACACTGCTGCCATTCAATTACCGATTTGTGGATCAAGTTATGGCTCGAATTGTGATAGATAGGGAGCTCGATTAACGAGAGAGCTCTAATCTCAATTTAGCATTCGTTAGAGAGAGCACAAGATCTCAAAGGGAACAATTTACTAATAATTTTCTCAATACTTTATTCATCGGGAGAACATATATGAGATACCTATAATCGGGTTTCGTTGGCTCATTCTTAAACAGTGTTTTTGCTAGTGCCCCTCCCTCCATCAAAGCAACTGGAGTCAAATTTATTCTATCTGTAACATCCCCAACTGCCCAAATGGAAGGAACTGAAGTTTGGGAGAATTCATCAACCTGTAGAAACAATAAGAAAATCCCTTTACCACAATTGACAAAGCACAAGAGAGAGAGAGAGAGAGATGGAAAACTTAAAATCTTTAAGTGCGCTACCTCAATCGCTCCATTTTCGTTTAACTTGACTCCAACTGCCTCCAAGCCCATGTTCTGTGAATTCAACATATATTAGCACAACGCCATTCCATCATTATTATATCTCAACATATTTGCAAGCATATTAAGCATCAACCAAACATTACAAGCAAGAGAGTTTTCCCCTTGGATCTACTGATAAAGTTACATACATGCTTTGACCTGACAACCTCTTATCGGTAACCCAATATATACCAAATGGATGTGAAGCATTAAAAAGAAAAGGCAGACCTTTGTATTGGGCCGACGTCCCGTGGCAAACATGACATGCGAAAAACCTTCTACTGTTCCTTTGTTGGTCTTCAGACAGAGTGAACCATCTGGAGATTTGATGATAGCATCAGGTGACTCCTCGGTATGGAACTCAATTCCTTTGAGGGCCATCTGCTCTGCAACAAAATCTCTGATCTGCAGGAACATATGAGCTCAATGCCACCTAGAAAAGAAGAATCTTGTTTGCATATGTTTTAACTATGTAATACTAGCATTTCCTCAAAGTTTCTCACCTCTTCATCAAATCCTCTTAGAACCTTTTTCTGTCTAATGAACACGTGGACATCACTTTTCAAGCCATTGAAGATGCCAGCAAACTCCAATGCAATGTACCCACCGCCAACAATTGCAATTTTCTCGGGTTTTGAGGGCAAATCAAGGGCAGCATCAGAATCTATTACATATTCACTACCAGGAATATCAGGGATGAAAGGCCGTCCACCGACTGAAATAAGTATATGCCTTGCCGTATAGCGTTTTCCATCCACATCGATTGTGTGCGGATCCACAATCTGAGGATAAATCATTTTCAGGTAATAATTACTAAACTTAAGTATGGATATCTGCAACAAGTACTTCGGTAGAAACTGCATTTAATGAAAATTTGACTTCACAGCACCAGCTCACCTTTCCACGGCCTTCTATTAATTTAACATTAGCATTTTTCAAAATGTTCTTGTAGATGCCAGTAAGGCGCTGCAACTCGGCATTCTTGTTAGCAATCAAGGTGTTCCAATCATGCTTCGGTTCATTGTCATAATTCCACCCAAAACCATGACTCTCTTCGAATTCATGAGAAAATTTAGATGCGTACACAAATAGCTTCTTTGGTACACATCCACGAAGTACACAACTGATGGCATATACACAACACAACCTCATAAGAAAAAAAGAAGAAGAAACAAATTCTACCAAGATGTCTACCAGTAATAAAAACCACCAGTGACTAGCCAACGAGTATGGTTCTAGATGAAACTTCGATTATATGGCATCTATCTTTCCAATTTACAGATTAAAATGTTCAATTCATCCTAGATGAGACATTGTAAATACGGTTCTATTCTGTCATATTTGATATTTCCAACTCGGTTAAATTTGAATTCACATTCCATTGACATAACGTCTATGATCATGATAATGGATTCAAGATCAAGCAAATAGCTTATTCACGTCATTGCATCTAAATAAATCAACACATCATGCATAAGAATCTAAAGCATTTTCAGTCATCAAATATGGAAGAAACATGCAATAGATTTTCAGATTACCTCCACCAGAACACATATGAAGCAGAATCAAACAAAACAAAACAGTTATTTCCACAAAAATCCACCATATCAGTAGAACCATCACTGGACCGCAAATTCACAGCACAACAAGCTCAATTAAGATTCTAAGAACTTACATTCCATTGACATAACATCTATGATCATGATGATGGATTCAAAATCAAGAAAATAGCTTATTAACTTAACTTCATTGCATCCAAATAAATAAACATATCATATTATCACACATAAGAATCTAAAGCATTTTCACTCATCAAATTTGGAAGAAACATGCAATAGATTATCAGATTACCTACACCACAACACATATGAAGCAGAATCAAACAAAACAAAACAGACATTTCCACAAAAATCAACAATACAAGCAGAACCATCACAGAACCGCAAATTCACAGCACAACAAGCTCAATCAAGATTCTGCAAACTCACGTTCCGCCGACGCCTCCGGCGGTATCGGAAGAGATGGTGGAGAAGGGGAGCTCGCAGACCGCGACGGCGGCGCCGAAATTGGAGGCGAAGCGAGAGGCGCGAACGCCGCCGCTTCCGGCGCCGATGGTGAAGAGGTCGAAGTCGTACTGGCGAGCTGGATCGGCGCCGTTGCCGGAATCGAGCTCCGCGCGAGCGGCGAAGCGACGGCGGCTCTGGCGGTGTCGGAGAGAGGGAGCGGCTAGGGTTTGGGGGAGAGAGAGGAGGCGAGAAGAGAAGGAGAGAGAGGTTTGGAGTGGGAATCTTCTACAGAGGTTTTGAAGAGTGTGGGAGGAGAGAGTTGCAGAGAGCTTTGGAGTGCTCAGGCTCGTGGCCATTTTTTTGATTGTTCGTTTCTTCTCTTTCCTTTGTTTTGTACGGCTGCTATTTACTACTATTTATACTTTCTATTTTTTCTTTGGTTTTGCATTTACTATGAGTTTTCGATTAGTTTTTTTATTTGGTGGGCTGGATTATACTGTGATGAACTAAAACTACAACACCAAATTTATAATTTTTAAAAGTTTTTAAAATTATTGTATTAATTAGTTAATTTTGCTTATGTTCAATTATAACCTAGTGTAATTTCTAAGCAAACTCCACGTCAAGATGGTACAAATTAAAAATGATATATGAGTAAATTGTTTCGATCCAAATATCTTATATTTTTTTAAAATTTCATTAAGGTTATAACTATAATTATGGTGCAAATTAAAAACTCATAATAAGAATATTAACTGAGTTTGAGGTTAGGGGTTCGAGCCTCATACGTGATACCGAGTAAGAAAAGATATATGATAGGTAGGATGTAATTTCAAAATAATTAAGATGAATGTAAATGTATTAAATTCAAAATTACTAAAATTATATGTTTTCCACTAAACAAAAGTTCAATCTCATAAATCTATTTTGTTAATTTAAAGGTTATTTCTTTTTTTTTTTTTAAAACCCAAAGATGGGTATATGAGTATATTATTTCACCACAGAAATAATTTTCAGTGAAATTATTTTTTGGAAATAAAAATGTTCAGATATTATGCAAAAATAGAAGAAAAATAAAATCATAAAAATATATAACACCCCAAAAAAGATATAGATCCAATCCATAAAATCTATATGGACCATAGACACTGAGACAGCATATACACAATCTCTTAACCGACATGGTTTCTAACGTAACATGTGTGCACAGCCGACATATATACTTCTCGAATATGTTACAAATTCAAACACTGAAATAGATTGATTGTTTTGTCTGCTCAATTGTAAGGCTTTGATGATAATAAATAAATGTGTCCAACGATAAATAAATTACAAAAACTAATATACTGTAGAAACAAAAAAGACCAAGATCTATAGGAAAAGCCGAAACCAAACACGACCGTTTTGTTCGTTCGGCTCACTATTGCGTAGAAGCATTTGATTGAACCTTCCACCGCTCAAATTCTGCAGAGCTCAACATGAAAGAGCTCGCATTTCTGTGCCCACCTCCGCCAAATTCCTGTTAAGCACAAATGTAGAAACAGCTCTCATATCAATCTTTCAAGGCAATTGCCAGATATGTCAACAAGACCTCATATGTAAAGATCACAAGATGAGTAATAGTTAAAATCCGATCGATTAAAGGACTGAGTTTTTTTTTTTGAAGGAAAAGGACTGAGTTAATAGGATGACGAGGCAGGGAATGGCGTACATTTTCAAACTTGACAGGAATCCAGTGTCCTTGATTAGACGGATAGGGGACGGGATCACTAAATCTGCCTCAAACCCGGCCGTTGTCATCCTATAGAGAGAGGCAAAATACTTCAACTGGCAGGACATGGTATTCCGATCCGACGGGGTAGGGGATAGAGGTGGCAAAAATCTCTTGACCCGACGGAATCCCAATGTCCCCTATAGGAAAGGGTAGAGGACTTAGATCACTAAATCCGCCCCAAACTCACCCCATTGTCATCGTATAGAAGCAAATTACCATGATCTTCTGACAGGGAACTAATCACTAAATCAGCTCTGAACTGGTCGTGTTACCATCTCTAGTAGGAGATAGGGAAAGCTAAATATTAATATGTCACAAACCTGCCCCTGTACCATCATATAGATAAAATACCCCGAACCCGACATGTATCCGGCATCTCCAACCCAACGAGTTAGGGAACAAAATCATTAAATCCGTCCCAACCACCCCCATTGCTATCCCTCTCTAGAGGAATAGACCTTCGACCCGTGGTATGCAAGACCTATCTTTAACAAGAACAATTATCATATTATGTGAGGGGGCATAGTGAAAAAAATTTAAGACAGGGAAAACTTTGGCACCTGTGAAATTGGTGTTGTGTCTTCTTTTTCCACACTTCTGAGGCTTATTTTGAGCAACTGATCGTTCTCGAGCTCAGGGACTTTATACACGACAGCCCCTATGGCCCTCAAACTCAAACCACTGCTTTTGTTAGCTAGTTGGTGTCCCAGTTCACTTCTGAGATGCGATATGGAATCTGCATTCACAGCCAGGCAGCGCCCGAAGACTCCACCCCCGAGTCCTATCTCAAACGACTGATCAAGAACTTCATCGATTAACTTTTGCTTCTCCGATAAGCTCACCAATCCCCGGCTGATGATAGAATCTGGGTTCAAGGAAAGCAACTGATCAAACAATGACGGGTTCAATGTGAAGTCGAATTCTATGTTCAAATCCTTTAAACCGCTGCTGAAGGCTTTGCTGTCGGGAAGAGACCACTTCCATAGATCAGCATCCTCAATGTACTCAAACAATCTCCTCGACTGATCGTACGTGCGAAACACCTCTCTGAATTCTCCAACACCGTCGTTAACGTTAATGAGCTTTGCCCTGAAATAGTCAAAGGCAATGGTGGCTCCGCTCCTCTTCATGTCTATGACCTTTTCCACATTGTCTCCAATGGAGTCGTCGCTTTCTACCATCTCGAGGGCGGTTTTGTGATGGTCCAAAACCACGATCTTGGGAACGAGGGAGGAGAGTTGGGAGAGAAATCCGGGAGGGCCGGAGAAATCGAGGAGATACACGAGGGAAATATCATGGAGAGGGAGGTTGTTGGGCTTGAGGGGGCTGTAGACGGTGTTGGGGAAGAAAAGGGTTGGCTCGGGCGACGTGGCGCTCAAATAGAGGTGAGCTGCCAGAGCTGCGAATACGCCATCTGGGCACGGGTAGTGGTACAAAACCGCTGTTTTCTTTGCAACCATTGTATTCAACTTCAACCCGACACCCACACCTTGCATAACCCTAAATGAAGAGGAAAAAGAATTGTAAACTTGTATTGAAGAGAACGAAATGGACATATTACACTATTCAACTCGTGTTTCCTTCACAAATACACTGATTATCTGCCCTTTCAATAGAAACACCTAGAGAACACTAGTGATACTCATGAATTACTTTGGACGATAAATGAGTGTAGCTAATTTGTAGACAATTGCTGAAGAACTATAAAGGTAACTCAAATCGTCAGTGCTGATCTCCAAACCTATCTTGGAATGAGAATGCTATGCTTGTTGTTTTTCACTAAACATGGAGACCAGGGGTTTAACAAAAGTTCCTTGCGGATTGGCACTAAAATGATGTATGAAAGCAACCCCGTACTTCGTTTCCACATTGACATTACATGTCCCCATGGTGCAGTTTTGTACACATATTTTCTTCAGAAAGTAGTCAAGAATTTCCGCTGAACCACTCAAAACCTATTGGACATATTCTACTGAGAATAGGGAAAGCTATCTTCAAGGATGGCTTAATTTTAAGCATGGACAACGAAGATGTACTTTCTTCCGAGTCCAAACTGTGTTGAGAAGCAAACGGGGATGAAAGTAACTCATCTCTCCGTCAAAGGGCACAAGACTGTGTTTGGAAGTAGACAGGGATGTGAGTGAGACTGAGACGGAGACATCTCCCGATCGAAAGGCACCACTGATTTTCCTAGGCTTTGAAACCGGGCAAAATGGCCAACATTTAGACAATGTTGTTATAACAATTGCAGTCTAAATAAGCACGTTAAGCACAAGAACGCTACATTAGATGATCGACAAAAGCAAACACATTTTTGGGCCACACAATACATTTTATATATGGAACTTCTAAAATCACAAGCCTAATCTTAAGAGCCACAAATTGAACTTGAACTTGAAATACCAAATCGAAAATGGATCATTTAAAATCAACATTGTAGAAAGGGATAATGACACTTTGTTACACCTAATTATGGCGAAATGACAGTTTCATACCCTAACTAATTTTCTCTCTTTTTCAGTTGTCTGACAATTTTTTTGTGACAACTTACGCTAAAATGACTAAAATACCCCTGGTTTAAGAAACAAGAATTTGATCTGGTCCAATTGAAAAGAGTTAACGGTCCGACCACCATCCAATTAGATTGAAGATGAGAGATTTAAACCAGTTTAATTCTGAGTTATCATTTGAACCGGTTCAATTGACTTGGTTGAACTAGATACTGCTCAAATTGAATTGGTTCAACTAGGGGTAGTTTAGGTATTTTAGAGGTGAGTTTGCCACACAAAAAATTGTCATGGTACTGAAAAAGATAGAAAATTAATTAGGGGATGGAACTGTTATTTCGACATAGTTAGGTGTAAGTCATTATCTCTTATAGAAATCCCCATTAAACCCCAATTAATCTTCTATCCTCAAAACCCATTTATTTTCACCAATTAGTCTCCAATTAGAGCCCTAGCGTTCTTTACAACACTGTTTAAACTGCAGATTAAGTTCGTAACCATACAAACACCGTGTATTGAATATGGTACAGAGAGTAACAATCATAAATATCAACTGCTCATAATAATCCAAAATTTTAAGGGAATGATGGTACTTACAGTCGCCGGAGGAGTAGCAGCAGCGATGACTCCGACGCCGACTCTGGCTGAGCTGTTGTGGATGGAGTCGAATCGCCGCCGCGTGAGGAGGCGGCGCCGCTGGTTTCCGATCGTTTTTTCGCCGGGAAAGGAGAGAAATCGGCGGCGATGCTGTGAGATTTGGAAAGGAGGGTCTTTATGGAGAGGATAGGGTTTCGGTTTTGGGCTAATGTTTGGGCCAAACAAGAACGAGTGGGCTTAGGCCCAAATAAATATAGAAAATAACGTCAAAAAATAACGAGCCGAACCGGGCCTCTTCACGGGGCTCGGCTCGGGCTCGAACGAGCTTATGCAACTTAACTCGAGTTCAGCACGAAATAAAATAGACGAACTCGACTCATTTCGGTTCGCTTAAATATCGATACAAATATTCACTGAAGATCAAATGAATGATGAATAGTTCGTTAAGTAATAAACGAGCCAGCTTGAGATTGACTCGACTTGATTTGGCTCATAAAACTCCATTAAAACATTAAAAACACATTTATATAAATAATTATATATTAAACGAGCCGGCTCGGGAGTCTATCGAGGGTTAATATGTTAAGTTCAAGTTCAGCTCGTTTATAACAAGCTCAATCTTAAGTTCGAATTCGGCTCGAACTCGATTATAACGAGTCCGAACCGAATATTTAACGAATCGAACTCGAGCGGCCCGTAAAAACTAAGACTCAGCTCGTTAATAGCACTAGACGAAAATGAGGTAAACTAAGCACACGAACATGACATGAAGACACTGTACACATTCAATAGAATCAATACAATACACGAAAATAAACAGAATATAATTGC